>CAUDNR010000202.1:23229-53052 GCA_958430865.1 Entrophospora sp. SA101 | reverse complement strand
TTATGACCAAAATTGAGGAAGTTACACTTGTTGATCTTTTTCCAAAAAGATTGTCATTTTTTTTGCACACCACTGTATATATGAATTGATCGACAAAAAGGGTTCCAATTTTTCCAGAATCGATTTCCATATTTAGTATATCCTGACTCAGTCATATTTACTTTGTTGACAATCATTTCATCAACAATCATTTCATCAACACCCATTTCATTGAAAGTTTGTTTCATCAAAAGTTCATTGTCAAAAATTATTTCATCCTCAAGTCAGAGACCGAATTAGTTAGATGTGAGGAGTGTGGGAAGTTAGCTAAGAAATTAGGCAAGGAAAGCAGAGTGTGTGGGAAGTGTGAGGAGAAATTTGTTTAATGAAGTTTTTTTTTTGTGACGAAATAATTTTCAACAAAATGAACTTTCAACAAAATGAACTTTTGATGAAACAAACTTTTGACAAAACAAACTTTTGACAAAATGAGTGTTGACAAAATGATTGTCAATGAAATGAATCAGACCCAGGTTAATAATTTATTTATTTGTATTGGTAACTAACTCTGGAAGCTATATTTACTTTGATGTATGTAATTTGAACACAAATGAATTTTTTTAATATGTGCAGTGTGATATATATAAAAAAATATAAGATTTAAAATTTTTGCATAATAAACTGAACACAAAGTCTCATCCACATTAAAAATTAAATAATCATATTACATCATTATTAAACACTTTGCTTTCTTTATAATTTACTATGTTCATTTCCTTTTTTTTTGATGATGTGAAGTACAAGACATTCCTTTTAATTATGCTTATGGTTAGTTATTTGTGAATGAAAGTTGTGTTTGTGTTCCGTAATAATTTTTTTACATTCTCAAGCAATTTCTTTAATAAAATGACTTCAATATAATATCATCAACACCCTAGCAAAGAAATAAAACCTCTATGATAAAATGGTCAAAACTTTCATTAAGTGTTTTGATGTGTAAATAATTACCAGTTTAATTTGATAATCTCAAATTAATAATTAGCTAATTCAAAACTGATATTTCAAGATTGAAATAATTTTCTTGCCTGGATTTCTAATTGCAATTAGGAAAGAAGCCTCCTTTTACATTAATCCAAAAAGTTAATTTCAAAAGATAATGTTTGCATAACACATAAATAAATACTATAATAAAATAATAAAATCGAATTGAGATTCCATGTTTATTCAGTTACTCAAACATATATATCAAATTATAAATTCCTTTATGAAACTAATAATAAATAAACAAATGTTAATGTCAATTGATGAAAGGATTTCTTCTGGAAAATCTTTTATGATCAAATGTATTAAAAGAGAGAAAAAAACTTGAAGCATTAAATAGAATGAATGAAAATACTCAAGTCTCTTTATTAAAAGAAGATGCTAAGATTGAAGAATTAGAAAAAGGATTGAAAGAAAAAGAAATATTGGTCGACTATTTGAAAACTAAGTTAAGGAAGAAGAAGAAAAGGCTGGATGCCACTTAAATTCCTTAGAAGTAGCCCAAGAATGAAGTAAAAGGCAATTAGCTGAAAACTTGGAGCAATTAGAGACAGTCAAGAGCCAGGTATTCTCTTGACCTTACAAGGTAAGGGAAATGAATTGCAAGAAATAAAATAACAAGCCCAAGAAATTCAGCAATTAAACCAAGAATTATATTTAGCCAATAAGCTTTTGTCAGTATTACTAAGGAAAAAAAAAATTGCAAAAATTACAAAAAAGATAACTGAGAAATTCACCTAAAAAGGAAACAAGAGCAAATAATTGAAGTAAAACCCAAGGAATCCAAACCAATCTATACCAATTCTTTTTTGTCAAACTTATTTTTAACTTCTTTGATCTTTAAAAGATAATATATTCATTATATTATTCTAAGATAGACAGCAAATTATTTCTCTACTGATTTTATTTTCTTTCTGTCTCTTTGTGGGGTTCTGTGTTAATTTTCTTTTATTAGTTATGATTTTTCTCTCCTGCTGGTTAATTTCATAAGTAATCTTTTCTTTATTTAGATAAGTTTCCAATTACCAAGTATCATTTATTTAGAAAATATAAGGAGCAATTTTCTCACCTTGTTCTTTTTTCAAAATACTTCTGATAGTACTGTGAGTGTGTGATTTTCAGCACTACAGCTCATGAGGTGTCCAATAATAATATACAAATAATAATATAAATTTCAATAAAATATAATCAATACAGCTGACACACAGACTTACAATTACAATAATGCCTGACACATAGGACTTCCAAATAGCTATATCTATATGCCTAAATGCTTTCTAGGCAGATGCTCTCTTAACCATTTCCCCCTGTATTACTAAAGAAATATATACAAGGACTATTTACAACTAGAGATGGAAATTTCAAAATTTCATGCGCATGATGTGCATGATGCACATCATGCATGTTATATGCATTGCATTTTTTTAAAAAATATATAATATATCAAAAAAAATATAAAAATAAATATCTAAATACAATTTTCAATATTATTATCACTACCACTGCCTTATTCTTTGCCACTTTTTATTCTAATTGTTTCATTATCATCAGTTTTATCATTTTTGCTTCCCACATTTCCATCACCATCAATTGTAATATCCATATTATCATTGTTGGTATTTTTTGGACATTTTAATTTGTAATTAAAATACATCCAGATGTCAATTTGTTTCACTTTTTATCATATATATAAAGGAAAAAGTGGACCAATTCCTTTTAGAAGCAATTATTCAATTCTACCAAATTTAACAAAATGAGGCCAAATTTTTGATTTTGTCATTTTCTATCAATAATACAAATCAATAATAACTCGGTAAAAATTAAAAAATTCGCAATTTTTTTTGAATAGAATTATGTATGGGACATTGCATGATTTTTTTTCAAATCATGCGCGCATTGCATTTTTTTTCATGCACATGTCACATCTCTACTGATTACAACAACCCTATTTTTTTAAAATAGACATTAAATGGATATGGGCCTAATCTCAGACATTTGTCTATCACGGCACGCCATAATAATTGTAGCCTGCAATTTATTTATTTTTTCTTTGCATCAATTAGCCTTTTTTAATATGATGTTTTTGAAAGTTATCTTTTGGAGCCAAAGCTCGTTATGGCGATCTCGTTAGAGTGGAAATGGCTTACAGTGAATTTTTTACAATGTCCTAATTCACATCATAATAAAATCTTAATAAAATTCCCCTTATTGTATACAAGAACTTTTACATTTAATATAAATATAGTGGAAATAACATGATTATAGTCAAAGGGTCGGCCATCCACCCACTATTCATTTAATCAATTTAGTTTGGTCAATTAAAAATAGAATGTCTTTGAACTATTGATAAAAATTGCATGATTTAAAATAAATAGTTTTCAGGATAATGAACTTAATCCATCATCTTATGCTGACATAAAGAATACCAAAAATGGAAGGAAGAAATAGCATACACCAAGACCACTGAATCTATCAGCTATTATTAGAAAATAATAATAAATACATAAGAAAAAAAGCAAATATAATCATAATAATTACAAGAAAAGTAAAAAATAAATCAAAATGATGGTAAAAACCATCATGTCATACAAGTCATAATGCTTGATATGATGTATGGTTATAGTTGGCCTAGAAGGACTATATTTTTGATAGCAACTTATTTTATTTCATGAATCAAATTTAAATTTTGTAATATTGTGAATATTGTGAAAAAATAAACACCTGATTAATATTTTTTTGTAATTTTTAAATATAAATAAATAAATTTAAAACACGGAAAAAACTAAATATGCAAATGGAAGAATGGTTATCCATCTGAAACTATAGAAAATAAAAATCATTATTTTCAAATTTAAAAGTTAAGACGAAAATCTTTTAGAGAGAAAAAATTTCTGCCTTGTATTTATGGATACAACGAGCCTCATCTTCAACCTAGTCGTTTATGGAAACACATTGAAATCAAAAAGGATTGCAATTCATCAGTAAATTGCGAAAAGAAGATTTTATGGATCAGATGGTTGGTTGCCAAATTGCAACAATAAGCGGACTCTCGGTTTAGCGGATAATTTTCAAAAATCCGTTATACCGAAATTTAAATTAATTAGTAACCGTTATATCGAGAGAATTTACTATCCCAATCCGTTAATTCGAGACTTTTATTAGTATTAGGCATCAGCTAAAATCGAAACCAGACGTGCTATTTTTTTATTTATTATTAACATTATTATTATTAACATTAGTATTGTATTGATTAAAAAACCGTACAAAATTTGGGTTCACTGTAACGAGCTTTGACTGTTTTAATTTTGTTTACTATTAC
Source organism: Entrophospora sp. SA101 (assembly GCA_958430865.1). Taxonomy (NCBI): domain Eukaryota; kingdom Fungi; phylum Glomeromycota; class Glomeromycetes; order Entrophosporales; family Entrophosporaceae; genus Entrophospora; species Entrophospora sp. SA101. Next base: position 48,713 of record CAUDNR010000202.1, on the reverse strand, counting down.
TATTAAAAAAAAACAACATTAAAAAAAATTTTTTTTTATATGTATGTCCATTTTTCTGTGAACCAACCAATCTGTCCAATAGTACATTTTGCATGGTGCGTGAAGTCTATCTATAATCATTTTGCACGCGATTTTAGAAAAACAAGTACATTTTTGTCGATCATTTTAAAATGACTCTTTTCTATCATTGTGTAAATCCGAGACCTGTGACATTCTTTTTTACTAATGTTCACGGCAGTGAAAATTTTGACTTAATTAGTATATATTATGATGATTGTTTCCTATTTTGGGCTCGCATAGCTGTAAATTACTTTAAATCATCAAGAAAAATTGTTGCATTGGCATTTGATTCCGTTCCTCTTTAAAATTTGCAGATACTTATAGAAATGGATCAACAGATCTAGAGGCTTCATATGCAGTAAAAGATATAAATAGTGATGGGCGTTTGACTGTTATAACAACTATTATTGATATCATATAATTGTTATATATAATAGTTATACGCCCATCATTGGATATTAAAAATTACAAGAAATATTATTGATAATTAGGTTGATAATACTATAATATATAATAATGGGAAACTTTAATTCAATATCAAAGAGAAGTTTCGGAAGATTAAAAAAGTCACAGGCGAAAGAGTTTTGCCTTGATATTTTCCCTGCACTAGAGTCTTTGGCCGAGTTTTATCAAGATCAACATCATTTAGTTAAGGCTATTTGGGGGGAAAATTTTTCCTCGCCTGTTCACGAAAAATTAAAGCAAGGAAATTTTAAAGTTTTAGATATTGGGTGAGAGAATTAATTAAACACTTTCATCATATTCAATAAAATAAAAATATATTTTTTTATTTTTTTATTTCCATAAAATAGTTGTGGGTCGGGGACCTGGGCGTGTGATTTATCATCAGATTATCAATCATCGAATTTCATCGGGATCGACCATTTAAAATTATTCCCAGATTCTAAACCAAATAATGTCGAATTTATGACTCACAAATGCTATTCAAGTTTACCATTTGAAGACGATACTTTTGATTTTGTACATTTTAGATTTCGAACTATCTGTTACACAATCGAACGATGGGAAAATTTTGTAATAAAAGGTAAAAAGTTATTAATAAAGAAGAATAAGAAAGGAATCTTAACTGATTGATTATTTATTGTTTATTGATATAGAATTGGTAAGAATATTAAAACCAGGTGGATACTTGGAAATTTACGATGCCGAAATCAATTGTAATAACATGTCACCACGTTTGTCAAAAATATTCAATATAGGTAAATATAAAGATGATAATGTGTGTGTATATATATATATATTATCATTATCATTGCTTATTAATCTAATTACAAACAAAAGTTCATTCAGAATTTTATTCGCGTAATTTGGATCCATTAATGATAAGAAACTTGGGAAATATTATGGCTTCTTCCAAACTTCTTGAAGATATTCATCATGAACATAAAACAATACCAGTTGGTGAATGGGATGGTGTAATAGGTGAATGAGCGGGCGAATTCAACAATATATTAATCTTTAAACGTCAAATAAATAGATAAATAAATAAATGATGATTTAAATCATTATTCTTCCTAAATAATAACCATCGGTTTTTTTGTTTTCTTGCGAAATTTATCTATTTATTTTAGGTGAATTAACGGCTCCGTTTATAATACAAACGTTTACAAAATTTAAAAATAAAATATCAAGATCAATGAAATTGAATAGTGATGAAGCTTTTGAGAAAACAATGAAGGGATTAAATCAAGAATTCAATATTTATAAAACTTATTGCACGCATCATGCATTTTTTGGGCGAAAAATCCAACTTAATTGAAAAAAAAAAAAAAAACTTTTACTTATTTATTAATTCATTATCATCACATCAAAATTATTTTATTAATATCAATGTCATCGAATTATTTTATTTTATCATCATTTAATGTTTATCCTCGTAAAATACATTCTTTTTTATATATTAATGAGGAACTTTCCCCGCGCATCTTTTTATCCTATACACATATTACATAATTGATTATTAATAAATTTGATTACACGAATATTAATATTAATGAGAAATCACCGTGCACGATTTATTATTATATATTATTATCCGTTAAAGAATCTTATTCCCCGTCCATTCACGCCTTTTATTTAATTGTACATAGTGTACACGCCCTAGACAAAAGTTTTCGGACACCTGTTTTTATTGCTTGCGCAAAACTACACGTAATAACTATACATATAATTTTATCAAATGTAGCTTAGGTTTTGATGAATATATATGTAAATTTTGGTATTCTCAAAACGTCTATAGAAAAATTCTCGACGAAAATTATCAACATATTTATTTGTATTCAAAAAAATTCAAAAAAAAAAAATGAAATAAAGTTTAATATTAATATCGAGTTGGCCATCCATCACTAGAAATACATGCCTCAGTCCTTCTAGATATGCTTTCTATTAATTTGTAGTGAGTTCTTGACCACACTTCTTGTAAAGCAGCTTCAATTCGTTGGCATTGTTTGGGTATTGTGTTCGCTTATCTAATCGCTCCCTAGTTCACTCCAAAGATGTTCAATTGGATTAAGGTTGTGAAGACCAATTAGGTACTTTTATGAAGGCTCAAAATTTTTCCTCTTCGTTTTTTGGCATTTTTACATTTTTAAAAATTTTGATTTTTATAAATGCGATTTTATTTACTAATTTTTTTTTAATTTTATTATAAATTATTTATGCTAGCCAAAATCACAAAATTTTGCATTCATATTCTAAATAACCTAAGCTACAAATTATTATTATTATTATTATGTAGGATTTTGGGTAAATTTGAGAAAAAAAAATGATATCGCGATTTTCGTTGATTTCGGATTCTTTTAATTAAAATATTTCTAGACGTTCTAAGAGTATCAAAATTTACATGTATGTTCGCTAAAAACTAGGCCGCAAATAATATAAATTTTATATACAATTATTATGTGTAATTTTACGCAATCAGTAAAAATAGGTATCCGAAAACTTTGTCTAGGGTGTATATAATAATAAAATATTATTTAGATTTATGTAACCATGAAAATCTTCCATACGTTTTATAATTTTCCATTTTTAGAAAATTTTTAATTAATTTATTTATTAAGCAAAATATTCCGAGGTTAAGATTCGGAGTGGATGGAGAGAGTTGGGAAAAATATTTGTTTACATGTATATTTGTAAGCTATTATTATCACTATTATTATATAAAAGAATAAGAATAAGAATAAAAGTAGCAGCGATGGTTATAATGGTTACGGTTTTAGCGGTGATGAAATTTATATAAAAGACGAGATAACTATAATAGGTGTTAGTCAAGTTGATAGAATGCAACTTCAACAACATCTTTGTAATATTTGGAGAGAGAATTTTTCTTCACCGATAAAGAAAAATTGAAAATGACGGTATCGAAGTTTTAGATGTTGGGTAATGTATATATGTTATATGTGTGAATGCATGCGTATATGTTGAATATAAATTTATAAATATGCCAAAGAATTTTATTTTCATAACATTCTCTCTTTCTCTCACTCTTCACCACCCCCCCCCCCAATTTTCCATTCTCCCAAATCCAATTATATAGATGCGGTTTCGCAACATGGATTTGTGACATAGCATTAGATTATCCGTTATTGGAATTCGTGGAAATAGATATTACACCTTTATTCCCGACGCAGGGAAAATTTTACGAGAAAGATTTACTGAATATTCTACCGTTCGCCGACAACCCTTTATACTTGTCGATCGAGAAATGGTAAAGTATTTCGATACCGGAGCTCATAAGAGTATTGAAACCTGGCGGTTATATCGAATGTGACGAGGCAGGAGTTTGTTGGCATAATCTTTTAGTCAATTATAGTTATTTATATATATTATTATTATCATGTTGAACAAAATAAATTAGGATGGTGATTTATTTAATTTATGTAATTTTATATTGCTACCACTCAATTCCCAATTCTCAATTCTTTTCTCTCTTCTATATAAGAGTTATCTATTGGAACATTATTTGAAGGAAATTGATAGTAAAGTTTAATGAAAAATTATACCAATGAAATAAAGGTTACAAAGCATATACTGTACATCGTAGATTTTATATCACAAAAAAAATATATAAGAAATGCGGGGGGTTTTTTTTGAGAATCATTCACATTTAAAAAATAAAATGAATTACAAATTAGTGTTGTTATTGCTTGAAATCTAATAATCACAAAATTTCGCGAATAAATAAATGCATATTTCTTGAAAGTTTTTGATCCCCTTATAGGAATTACATTAAAAAGAATTATTTCGATAATTTTTGTGCATAATATCGATGTTGCTTTGAGTAGGTCCTATATAAAGATCTTTCATTGGCGTAATTATTTAATAGCTCGTCGACCTGTGATTCGCTACAATTCAATATATCCATGATCTTCCTTTTTATTCCACCATAAAAACTGTCAGTAAGTTCGCCCGTTAAATTGCCTAACAAGCCACCCCAACTCCCACATGGTATGGTTTTTTCCTGATGATATATATCGCCTAATTTTTTAGTGCTACTCATAATTTGAGGAAATTTCTGGGTGATATTTGGGTCCATTGATTTTGATCTTAGAATCTGATTTACTATAAGAAATTAATCAAATTACGCGAAATGAGTGAGTGAAAGAAATTTTATTGGTGATTTTAATTTTAATTTGTTTTCCCTTCATTTTTTACCTGCATCACTTATAGTTGTTGCGGCAGGGCCACGATTATACATTACAACCTCTGCGTCTATATAAATACAAAAATAATTAGTGTGACATTATATACAGCACACGTGCTGATTAATACAAGTTTTTTAGGTTCTTTAATCTACCTTCTAATTCTATCCATCCTCCTGGTTTTATAACACGGACCAATTCTATATATGTAAAAATTGTATATATTTATTTAGATAAAAATAATAACAAAATAACAATAACAATAATAAAATTTGAACCTTGCAATATGAATGTGTTCCATTGTTGCTCAGAAAAACAAAAAACCATATGACGAATCCTGACAAGATCAAAAAAATCATCTGCATACATACACATACACACACACATATATATATAGAATAAATAATATGCATTATTAATATTTTATAACATTTATAATTATATATATGTACCTCTGAAAGGAAGACCGTTAAAGATGTCCGTCTTTATAAAAGCAACATTGGTGGGTTGCAACTTGGGAAACAGCTCATTGATGTCTACACCAAAAAATTTCGACTGCTTTTGTTGATAAATTTATAATTTTTAGATGAAATTTTTGTTTTAGAAGTTATAATTTTCGAAAATACTGTTCTTACCTTGTATTCGCTGGCCATATCACAGACCCAGGTACCTAAATATAATAATTTGAAGAATTATTATTTTGCATTTTATTATCTTTTAAAAGGATGAGTTAAATATGTGCGTGCGTGTGTATATATATGTACCTGGACCACACCTAATGATTTTCAAATAGATAATTAATGATTTGTTTTTTCTTATTATTATCAACAATAAAGAAATTACTCACCCAACATCAAGAACATTGGCGTCACCACTTTTAAGAATATCACCAACCGGTGATGAATAGTTTCCGTTCCATAAAGTTCTAAAAACATGATGTTGTTGTTGGTATCTATCTATCTCCTGCAACGTTATCTTCATTATATAATCTTTTTGATTATTTTCGTCTATTAACGAAGATTCGTTAGCATTAGTAGGAGAAATCACTGATGCATTCCTTGATTTATCGCTGGTTCTCCTCCCTCTTCCTTTTATGTGACGGACCCCTTTCCATTTTATTGATATTGATGTAGTATTTCCCATTTTTTTTTTTTTAAAATGATTTTTTTTATGATGGAAATTTTTAAAAAATACAAATTTGATAAAAGAATGTATTTGTTGTCGTTGTTGTTGTTATTAATCTATTAACGTAAAAAAAAAACTTTTGATTTTTTTTTTGATCGTTATATTGTTATATATATATATATATATATTCATATATATATGTTCATGTTCATATATATATTATAGATTAGGCAATTGGATAATCAATAAAAAATAATAAGGTTTATCGGCCTATTGGTAACCATAAATAGACCTTTATAGTCTGAACAAAATGGATTTATTGGCTTATCATCTTTCTTAATATTAATTGTGTAATCCGTGTCGTGCAACTCAAATGTATGCAGGAGCAAAAATTAGAATAATGCACTTAATTTATTATATAATTATTTATATTTTTCTTTCCTCTCTCTCTTTCTATATCTATTTATTTAAAATTCATCATTACCATTAGGAACCATTACACTAGTCGTATCTCCACCAGTCATATCAACACTGTCCATTCCTCCCTTACCCTTACCCTTACCCTTACCCATCACTTTTCCAATTTGTACATTTGCCTAAAGAAAATCATTAAATATAAATTAAATACACTGTTTGATCAACGAACCAATCAATTGATAAATCAGATTAATACCTTTGCAACAGCTGATACTGTTATAGGCTGTTCTTGTTTTCCGCATGAAAGTGGCGGTCCTTTAGGCGGTGGTCTTTTAGGTGGCGGTGGGCTTGAAGATGGTGGTGGACTTGAGTGTGGTGGGCATGGAGATGGTGGACATGGATGTGGTGGCGGTGGTGGATAATAAGGATATCCACAATGATGATTATTTAAAAAGCCTCTTCTTTGAGGAGGAGGCATCGCTTGTTTTGCTTTTGCTTTTGGTTGTTGCTGTTGTTGTTGTTTGCCAACTGAAACGATTGCTTTCGCTGTTGCATCTGCAGTTACCGGTTGTTGTTGCTGTTGTTGTTGCTGTTGTTGCTGCTGTTGTGATGGTGGTCGTTTTGGCCGTTTTGACCCGCCGCCACTGTCTCCAGTGTTAGACGGTTGTCCTCTGTCTCCGTTACGTCTTAATAAATGTCTACTACTAGAACAACTATTTTCATCGTGTTCATTACTGTCTCTAGCAACAAGACTTGCTCCTCCATATTGTTCATCATCATATATTAACAGTCTTTTGTCGTTTTTTGTAATACCATGATTGTTGTTACACATTACATCAGAATTACCTCTCGCATTATCAAATAAAAAAATTATTGTTGTATAGCAACATACAATTAATAGAAACTTTAAATATTTATTATTAGATGTTAAGTTTGACATATTATATTATTAACTGTTTTAAATTTTAAAAGCGAAGAAAAGATTTATGGAAGGCTATTTATGATATATATATATATATATAATAGACATGTAATAATACAAAGCGTATGCGATTTAAATATTTTTTTGAAATGCGAATTATATTCTCCCTGATGTTGCTGATTAAATATAATTGATGCATACTTTTTATTCTTAAACTATTACTATTGATCTATTTGATCCATAAATTGTGATTTTTTAACGCTTATTTCTCTTAACTGTGATTTCGGGAATTAGCATGCGAAGGATTTATTATGCCTTGGTTTTCTCCCTTTGTAGTTTATTTCGTTGATTGGAAAATATAATGCAATATGATTGCCTGAAAAAAGAGGAAATGATTTACAAAGTGGTGATGATGACCTTTTCATTTTCTGTCAGCGCGAATCTATGATGAGGCGGTCACCTTCTCTCCTTTTAAAACATTTTCAAACCATAGTGTTGACAGTCACATTCAATAGAGTTTTCCTCGGCTTTATAACTACACCAAATTTTTGTGTAAATTTTCTTGTAAAAATTACCGAGATAAAGAGTGTGAGTGTCTAATACTGAGTTTTTGTCAACTACTTTAGAAGTTTTAACGTTACCATTGGAAAAGATAGACACCTTTCTTTCTTTTTTTTAATAAACATATAAAACACCAAGAATTTCTCCTGTGTCAATCATTTTTAAAAATATATTTATCTGCAAACTGTTCTGTGAACCAGGACCATTTCGTCATTATACAGTAATGAATTATAAATCAATGTAGTACTGCTTTAAAGGAAATTTTCAAGGAAAGAGGTTGTTTGAGCTTTGTTTCGCTGTGTTATGAATTCACTATTCGGCAATCCTGTTCCCCAATCAGTCTGGTGGATGGGATTCAGGTTTGTGGCCGTGATCACTTTGATCGCTTACCGTGTCTAAAATGTGACTAAGAGCTCTTTGCGAATCTCTCAAGTGCTATTGTGTTTGGGCACAGCAACGCTATTCTGTCTCTCTATGCAAATGGTTATTACGGAACTTTTACATTTCATTGGATAAATAATAAAGTCCCTTAGTGAACAAGAAATAAAAATTTTTTCTATATAAACAGATGTATGATCTGCAACTGCTATTATTTCAAAATAAATTTTTTTAAAAAAAAAAAGCACCAAAAAAACAGAAAAAGATTTATTATTTCCCATCATTTTCATTCATGTATATTTGGTGCAATATTAACTATATATATATTATTATTACTATTAGCAAAAATTACAGGACCTAAATTCAAAAGTTATTGAATCATTAGGTAGTATTTATTTTTGTACATGGTTTCTTCATATATAATTTTTTAGACTGTGAAACGCTTGCTGCTAGACAATCAGTACAGATAATAAACCTTATTTATACAAATTCACTTAATAGGGATATATTTTTACAATGATAATAGATTTAATCATATATCGATTAACGATTTTTTATCAATCATATTAAATAGTATTTAAGTTTTATATAAAAACAATAACATCAAATGATAAAGAGGCCAAACCAGCTTTAATTCTCATCTTCAAGATATATTTCTAGTCATCAATTTTTATTTATTAGAAGAAAATTTTATGTCTGTTATAATGGTATGTTTGGTTGTTAACCGTTTTTAGGAAAAATGGGCAAAACAATTTAATCTTTGATGTTATTTTTTTATTTTTATATTTTATGTCACTAATAGAATACAAATTCAAAATTCAAAAGTCCTAAATCTTTACATTTTGTTAATATGTTGATTAATCCTTTGTGTGAATCCTTACTAAAACATTTCACACCAATAGGTATAGGTCCTTTCCAATTTTTTTCATCAAGGTATTCAATGAATCATCAGACGCAATATATTTTCCTTTAAATAAAATTATTTTTAATTTTGTTGAAGTTTGATTTAGAATATCGAAAATTCAAAGTATTATGATTATGATTATCATCATTGTCGTTGTCATTGTTGTCATCACCGTCATCACCACCGCCACTTATCCTTGAGAAGTCATTATTAATGAAATATTTTCCAAATTGATACAAAATTTAAATAATTGACACAATTCTCCAGATAATCATTTATATAATAATATTGATAAAATTCTTAGATTTGAACAATTCTCTCTAATTGTTTGCATAAGCTATCCAATCATTTTTTTATCTTCCAATAATTAATTTCTGAAGGATCTTCCTGTTCGTGACAACGAAATCATAAAAGTCTAATAAATAACCTTTTTAATGTATAACGACCGATAATTTTCTAAATTTTGGGAATGACACATATACTTCAATCTTTCAATAATATTTTCAGTTGAATATACGCTAAAGTTAAAGATGCCAAATTATCAATTTTGAATATAGATGAATCAACTTTGTTACAAATTCTACATTATATTTTACTGACGATCTTGTATGTAATGATAATCCTTTTGTCATTTCTACTGATATTGAATAAATTTATCATTATTCGATAGTACTTTTCTCAACCAGCTTGTACTTTAACCTAAACTAGATAGATAATCATCATCGCCACAATTTACAAACGTTGCCCTCAGTATTTGAATAATTTTGCCAAATGATGTAACAGTTCTGAATCATGATTACTACAAAACAATAACTCATCAAGATTTGAGAAACAATTATTGAAATAGGATGGTTGCGTTATAGAATAATATTCCAAAGAATATAAGTTGGCTATTTTGGTTTTGTAATCGATCTTAATAATTCGTCAATTAGCAAATCTCTCTTATAACTTGATAATTTCGTCAATTAAATCATTAAATAATTATCTAATGGTTCTCTATCTAGTAAATTAAACGACAATTTGTTATTAATTGTTATCAGGTAAATTTTTAATGGATCACCCGATTTGGTCAATAGTAATAGAATGATAATTAATTCTAAAAAAAATTATTTTCTCTGCTAAAAAAAAAACCATTTTACTATTCAACAGCCTATCAAAACCAAGGGCACCGCCTCAAAACTAATGTGTTTTTTCTAGTATGAAATATTCATAACGTTATGATCATACCGTACTGAATTTTGGGGATCAAACAAAATCAGCATATATGCCCGAGATATTTTTAAAACGACGATCTCCCCACAATTTATTATATGATTCGTTATAGTAGATGATTCCGTAATATGTGCCTTTGTTATATATAGAGAGGGTTTACTAAGATGTTCATTATAGAGAGAGAAATTAATAACGTGAATTTCGTTATATAGAGATTTTACTTAGTGTTCATTATAGAGGGGTTCGTTATGGAGAGAGCAAACTTAGTCTAGGACCTGGAAAAAATAATAGTAATAGTAAAATCTTCTTGACCGTTTTTCCAGAAAGGGGCAATTCTCTAACCATCCATCCATTCCTTTGCTTTATATCCAAATTTCTAACAGTCAGTTGTTAAGCTTCAATTTGAAAATGTAGATTTTTGGGAAGAAAGTGTAGATGAGCCATTTTCAAAGAGGTAGATGAAGTAACAGAACATCATCGATGTATTAATGAACTAGACACTACGAGCAAATATTTCAAAAACGAAAGTTATGATCTTCAGATGGAAGGAATTGTTTAAGGCGAGTATAAATTTTTTAAAACTTTGACCACCCTGTAGGGTGCGTCCTTGTTATTATTAACAGTAGGTATAGAAGTACATAATGGGCATTCAACTGTTATAAAGTTTTTTTATAACAACTATTCCACAATAATAATTGCCATAACAATTATTCAATAACATTTTTGTAACAGTTACGTACCTATCACTATATATCTATATCTATATACCTGTATATCTGTGTATCTGTGTATCTGTGTATCTATATATCTATGTATTTGTAATATTTCTATTTTCTATATTGTTTATTAAACAATGCATTAAATAATTGACCATTCATTAGCTAATCGATTGAAAGTTGTAAACGCATCCTATTTATCGTTATATATGTTAATAATTATTTTACTTTCGAAAAACAAAAAAAGAAAAACAAATGGTTTCAAGTATATATATCTTTACCTCACGTGTACAGTCTAAAAATTTAGTCCGTGTTGTAGACAATAATACTGTGGAATGAAGTTGTTTTGAACGAAAAACTGCCAACTTACCAAAACTACCTCGTGATATCACCTATTATAATTCATTATAAATATATTGTAAGATTTTTTTTAAACCAATAAAATTCACTTTTTTTAATACATACCCGATAATCTGTTTTGCTCAAAATCGAATTTTCAACTATTGCATTATTTACACCATTTGCGTGATCATAATGACCATGACCAGAATCAATTGGTAATCCAGAAATTATGACATGTTCAAGTTTTGTGTATGCTTCTTCTCTTAGTTTAATAGAATCTGTGACAAGATAGTATATCACTTTTTGATCTGGTGCTGCATAAGTTTGTGTAAGTTGGTCAGCGCAACTAAAAAAGTGGCTGTAATCTTGTAATGAATGTGATTGTTCATAAGTATCTCCAGTCCGTATATGAACTCCAACGGAAAAAATACTTGGGAGTGCAAATAAGGCTGTATATTGTGTGATAAAAGATAATGCTGTTGGGACTGGTCTAAATAAATAATCTAGAAAACATCCAAATGCAGTATGTGGTCTCAGACCAATTTCTTTTAATTTAGATGAGTAATATTTAGAATCAAAAGCTCTTTGTATCAGCCCTTGACTTATATAAAATTTTATAAATGGTTCTGGATATTTTGTTGTCCAGTTAAAAAGTGAGAAATGATAATCCAAATGTTTTACATCATAATCAATAATATTTAATTCAGTTGTATCAAAATCTTTTATAGAATAATCAGGATCAAGAGAATCATAGCTCCAGTCAATATTTGGTGAATCAAAAATTGCATCAAGTGGAAGGGGAACTTGCCAGTCTGCAAGGAATGCTCTGTTTGTAAGTAATGCAAATAAAAATGTGGATGTCATGCCAAGAATACTATATATGTGTGTGTGTGTGTGTGTATGTGTGTGTGTTAAACAAAGATTTGATTAAATTATACACACATAATTGTAAAAAAGAACTTTGCATTTGTATCTTTAAAAATTATATGTTTGCTTACCGGTCTGCCAATCCGCCACAATTTATTTTAGCATCGCATATATAACCAATATATCTTTGAGGTGCAGTTCCGTTTAAAATTTCCTTGTGTAATTTTGTATATTTGTCTTGCCATGATCCACAAGAATGATCTAAACTATCATCAATATTTTTTTGAGACATTTGTAAATTAACAAACTCTTCATGTTCACTGATTGAAAGTGACTCAACAACGTCAGTATGGGTAAAATGAGGATTTGTAGTGACGTATGTATAATCAGAATAATCAACTTCAATACTATCCTCATTAAGAGCGTCACTAATTTCATATTTGGTTTGTTTCTTGTTTTTAAGTTTGTTGGTTATTCCAATCTGTGTTGAATCTATTGAATTATCAGAAGATCCAAATTTACCTTTTATATCACCAGTATCATTTTGCGTGGGAATTATGTTTTCAGTAATATCTTCTTCATCGCTTGTAATATTAATATCAATATTATTATCATCAACATCGATATTTAAAAGACGAGTTGTATCCTCCCAATCATCTTGTGCAATTTCTTCCCATGCATCAGTTTCTTCATTAGGGGAGTCTTTATTATCATCGATTATTGTCTCATTAACTATAGTATTATGATCATTAATAGGGACATCTTTATCAATGAGTAATTCTTCATCAACTGGACCTACTCCGAATAGACTAGATAAAAATACGACAAGAGCCCATAAGAAAACAAAAAAATAAAGAATTTTTCTAATGTCTAATCCGGAGGATTTTGGACTATGAAATGATCCATCGGGTTTTCGTTGTTTTTTCGTTGAAAATGGATCATTTGAAGGTGATATGTTGGTAGTTTTCTCTTTAATGATAGAAATGTTTGGGTTTTGGTTTTTTGGGGAATCGAGTAGTATGTTTTGTTGAGATGCGTGTTGTCTTGTATTGTCATTGTCGACGTGTGGGATTGGTAGCGCTGCTAAAAGATTTTCAATTGATCCATTAGTGCTAATTGTACCTGTACTCGCATTACGACGATGTGGCCTTTGCCCAGTAGTAGTAGTTGACATTTTTTAAAAGAATGGAATATTTGAAAAAAAAGAAAAAAAAAAAAAAAGAATGAAAATGATTATTTTTATGTTAATTAATTCTATCTGTCAATGCTTGCTCAAAATATTCAATTTTTATTTGTTTGCAATGTATTAAACAACTCATTAATTAGAATTTTTTTGTTCAAAAAGTAAAAGTAATAAAGAAGAAAGGAAGGAATGGATTAAAGCAATTATACTAAAAAAAAATAGATATTTGCATTTATTATATACTTTTCCCTAAGAAAAATAATTCTTGTTAAACAACAATGATATATTGCACCTTATTTTAAAAAAATAATATTAATATAATTTTCAAATAAAACGATTTTTTTCTAATATAACCAATTATTATGGTTGTTGCCATTTAATTAATTTGAGAATGTCAAACGTTGTTCATAAAATTTAATCATCTATTATTTTATTAATAAATAGAAAATTTTTTCTTAATATGTATTGATTTTCTTATATATTTATTTATAATAAAATTTACCTTTTGAGGGCATCTAATATTTGCTTCTTTAGCGGGATGTCTTGAAGTATTTCCATCATTCCTAATTAATGTTAATATTAATACAACTATTACATAACAGTATCATGGATATTATTATTATTATTAATTTACCATTTTAAATAAACTGATAATTCTCCAGATTTTTCATCACGACTAACAGTTTCAACTGATATAACATCATCATCCCAGTTATCACTTGTATTATCATCAGGTTCATTCTTAATTTCTTCTATTCTAATTTTCTTTGAAGTATGTTGATTTTTACTTTCTTGATTTACAGAAGGTGATGATGTAGATGCTCTTTTCCTGTCTTTGTTAGGGGTTGTAGGTGCCGTGTTTTTGGAGCCCGTAGCTGTAGTTCTAGATTTTACTGGGCTTTTGACATCTTCGGAACTTTTAGTCGTTTCAAGTTTTGCCCAATAATCTTTTATAAGATCTTCAGCAAAGCTTTAATATATAAATATATGGTGTATGAGTAGATATGCTAAACAGTTCATTGTATGATGGCTTGGTAAAATTTATATTTAAATAATAGTTACATATTTTTATCAAGTTCCCAAGTTGCTTGATTTTTAGGATAACCTATAATATACATATAGATTTATTTTATATATGTTAATAGCTATATTGCAATAATATTAAGATCCACGCTTTCTATTAAAATAATAATAATACCTTTCCATTTAATAAAATACTTCATTCTATTCTAAAATTATAAATATTAAACTTGTAAATTTAAATCTTTTTCATAAAATTAATTTTTATTCCAAAAAAGAAAAGAGTTAGATACCCCTGATTTTTTATGATCAATAATTGCTTCAACTTCATAGATTTCCTCCTCTCCCTCCTCTTTTTCTTCCTCCTCCTCTTCCCCCTCCTCTTCTTCTTTATCCGATATCTTCTTCTTAATTCTTTCTATTTTTTCATCCGAATCAATCTTTTCTTCAGACACTGCATCCTCTCCAATTACATTTTCAATGGGATCCTTATTCTCCTTGCCTTTAATAATTACTTTATTATCTTCTATAGCGTTGGAATCATTATCTTTTCTTTGATCTGATGGATTTTTATCATTTTGTTCAGAGTCTTTGACATCAAGTGGATTTTCATGATCAATAGTAATAGATGATGCATATAATTTTTCATCACAAGTTAAAATGTCCTTAACAATACCTTTTGCGATTTCTGCCGACATTTTATTCTTGAATTGAAATCAGAATGCAAATAATAAAAATTGATCGACGATCTCTAGTTACTATCTATCTATATAGGGGTAAAAAGCATACAAAAATCTCTACTATAAAAGTATAAGATGAGCAAAGTGGAGGAATATTAAGCGAATATCGACGAACAACAACAACAAAATATTCAATTCGGTTAATAGACCAGTAAATTTTTGCTCGAAAGCTGATTCTACCTAATAAGTATAGTGCAGCAGAGGAACCCTCTATAAAAAGAAGAAAGGAGGACACGGAAAAAGGGATTTTAATGGATTTGAATATACAAATTATACCGTTAAGGAAGTAATTCTTCACGTCAGTACCACTTTTGTTCAGAACATTTATGACTCCATTATTGATATCATTGATGACCATGTATGGCCATTTACACAGTTTGATAAAAGTGGATTATACCATAATCCCATAAAAAAATATGTCAAGGTAAGGCTTATCATATAATTTGTAATCGCCGTAATAGACAAAAGTTCAATTATTAAGTCCAAGGTATATATTGTTTGTATCCAATAATATGCCCAGTTAAGAATATTAATAATTTTTTATCTAAAAAAAAAAAAAAAAAAAAAATACAAAATAAATTATCACTACCACTGCCTTCTTCTTTATCACTTTTATCATTTCCGCCTCCCAGATTTTTATCACCATCAATTGTAATATCCATATTATCATTGTTGGTATTTTTTGGACATTTTAATTTGTAATTAAAATACATCCAGATGTCAATTTGTTTCACTTTTTATCATATATATAAAGGAAAAAGTGGACCAATTCCTTTTAGAAGCAATTATTCAATTCTACCAAATTTAACAAAATGAGGCCAAATTTTTGATTTTGTCATTTTCTATCAATAATACAAATCAATAATAACTCGGTAAAAATTAAAAAATTCGCAATTTTTTTTGAATAGAATTATGTATGGGACATTGCATGATTTTTTTTCAAATCATGCGCGCATTGCATTTTTTTTCATGCACATGTCACATCTCTACTGATTACAACAACCCTATTTTTTTAAAATAGACATTAAATGGATATGGGCCTAATCTCAGACATTTGTCTATCACGGCACGCCATAATAATTGTAGCCTGCAATTTATTTATTTTTTCTTTGCATCAATTAGCCTTTTTTAATATGATGTTTTTGAAAGTTATCTTTTGGAGCCAAAGCTCGTTATGGCGATCTCGTTAGAGTGGAAATGGCTTACAGTGAATTTTTTACAATGTCCTAATTCACATCATAATAAAATCTTAATAAAATTCCCCTTATTGTATACAAGAACTTTTACATTTAATATAAATATAGTGGAAATAACATGATTATAGTCAAAGGGTCGGCCATCCACCCACTATTCATTTAATCAATTTAGTTTGGTCAATTAAAAATAGAATGTCTTTGAACTATTGATAAAAATTGCATGATTTAAAATAAATAGTTTTCAGGATAATGAACTTAATCCATCATCTTATGCTGACATAAAGAATACCAAAAATGGAAGGAAGAAATAGCATACACCAAGACCACTGAATCTATCAGCTATTATTAGAAAATAATAATAAATACATAAGAAAAAAAGCAAATATAATCATAATAATTACAAGAAAATTAAAAAATAAATCAAAATGATGGTAAAAACCATCATGTCATACAAGTCATAATGCTTGATATGATGTATGGTTATAGTTGGCCTAGAAGGACTATATTTTTGATAGCAACTTATTTTATTTCATGAATCAAATTTAAATTTTGTAATATTGTGAATATTGTGAAAAAATAAACACCTGATTAATATTTTTTTGTAATTTTTAAATATAAATAAATAAATTTAAAACACGGAAAAAACTAAATATGCAAATGGAAGAATGGTTATCCATCTGAAACTATAGAAAATAAAAATCATTATTTTCAAATTTAAAAGTTAAGACGAAAATCTTTTAGAGAGAAAAAATTTCTGCCTTGTATTTATGGATACAACGAGCCTCATCTTCAACCTAGTCGTTTATGGAAACACATTGAAATCAAAAAGGATTGCAATTCATCAGTAAATTGCGAAAAGAAGATTTTATGGATCAGATGGTTGGTTGCCAAATTGCAACAATAAGCGGACTCTCGGTTTAGCGGATAATTTTCAAAAATCCGTTATACCGAAATTTAAATTAATTAGTAACCGTTATATCGAGAGAATTTACTATCCCAATCCGTTAATTCGAGACTTTTATTAGTATTAGGCATCAGCTAAAATCGAAACCAGACGTGCTATTTTTTTATTTATTATTAACATTATTATTATTAACATTAGTATTGTATTGATTAAAAAACCGTACAAAATTTGGGTTCACTGTAACGAGCTTTGACTGTTTTAATTTTGTTTACTATTACTATTAAAAAAAAACAACATTAAAAAAAATTTTTTTTTATATGTATGTCCATTTTTCTGTGAACCAACCAATCTGTCCAATAGTACATTTTGCATGGTGCGTGAAGTCTATCTATAATCATTTTGCACGCGATTTTAGAAAAACAAGTACATTTTTGTCGATCATTTTAAAATGACTCTTTTCTATCATTGTGTAAATCCGAGACCTGTGACATTCTTTTTTACTAATGTTCACGGCAGTGAAAATTTTGACTTAATTAGTATATATTATGATGATTGTTTCCTATTTTGGGCTCGCATAGCTGTAAATTACTTTAAATCATCAAGAAAAATTGTTGCATTGGCATTTGATTCCGTTCCTCTTTAAAATTTGCAGATACTTATAGAAATGGATCAACAGATCTAGAGGCTTCATATGCAGTAAAAGATATAAATAGTGATGGGCGTTTGACTGTTATAACAACTATTATTGATATCATATAATTGTTATATATAATAGTTATACGCCCATCATTGGATATTAAAAATTACAAGAAATATTATTGATAATTAGGTTGATAATACTATAATATATAATATATATAACAACCACATTTGGTAGTGTGGCGCAGAAATCGTGGTTATAACTTTGCGTTGTATGATTTTAACAATTGCTTCATTAGTTCGCAGATCGTTTATCAACCAAGGAATTTTTTATATAGATAGATACATATAAAGTAAATTTTTACTTTTCAATGGCGAATACATCACAATTTTCTGACATTTACAATACATAACAATAACAAACAAAAAAATTTATTATCTTGTGGTACGCTAAGAGAGATGTCAGAAGTTGCATAAACACAATAATGTTAGAAAAATGACTACATATATAAAAACGCCAAGAAATACCTTTTAAAGAGTACCTTTTTTTTTAATGTCATTATCTTTTTTTAATTAGTAAATATTGATAAACGACCTGCATTATCAACAAGATACATTGAAAATCAAATTTTTGTTTGAAAACTATTTTGGTCGTTTCAAGATGATCTAGAATACCACAAATGAATTGAATGGATAGTGGATAGTGAAAATTTTATTTCCGTAAAAAAAAAAAAAACACAAATTACGATTTTCGATTATATGTTCACACTTGATTTCTCCAAAAATGTGTATTCTTTGGTTGTATGTCAACAAAGTGAATAGTGAGGGAGGCTTTTATGATTTAACAAGAACTTTATCAAGGTATAATTTTTTTATTTGTAAAGTTGACTTTGGACCATAAAAACTAAATCATTAAAAAAAATTAAATTTGGGATATAACGGTGCCAAAAATTGGGGATGGGATATAACTCAATTGGATATAAACGAAGTAGGGAAATCCGTCACAGCTCATCTGTGGGATTTAATCAAGGTTGGGATATAAATAGGGGGGGGGGTATAAAAAGAGGCGGGACTGTAATACTGCTTTTAATAAAAATTAACGGACTTGGCCCAAATTTAGGTAGTATTCAAATTTAATAAATTTAATTAGATAATTTCCAATCCCCAATTACAATTGAATTTATCAGCCCATGTGAGCAATTTTCGAAAGGCCATACCTTTATCCCTCAGTTCGTAGGAATAGAGCTTCAACCTGGGAAAACATACAAGAGAGATATTGATTAATCTTTGGGTATCGGTAAGATAAATTCGACGGATCAGGTGAGCAAAGATATGTTCGTGCATTTATATTTATCCCTCTCCAGGTTAAAGTTCTATCCTTACGAACACAGAGATAAAGGTCAGAACCACCTGGAAATCTCTCGCGTTAGGTGCAATTTATACGTTTACGTGTGGCAATATATAATTTTGATTTACATATTTTTGAATGACGATTTGTATTTTGAAATGTTGATCTTACCAAATTGGATAATTTCGACATATCCCGAATTTTTAACTAAAAAAATATCCGGTCATCTATTACCCAAAAACACGCAAAACAAATATATGTAACGCGCAAAATCATAAAT
The DNA here is from genome assembly GCA_958430865.1 of Entrophospora sp. SA101. NCBI lineage: Eukaryota > Fungi > Glomeromycota > Glomeromycetes > Entrophosporales > Entrophosporaceae > Entrophospora > Entrophospora sp. SA101. The sequence goes on along the minus strand of CAUDNR010000202.1, from coordinate 29,238 downwards.
AATCTTGATCATTGATTTTTACTATATAAACTTTTGAGAAAAGTAAAAATGTTTAGAATGTTATATATATATATATATATATATATATATATATATAAGTTTTGTGTATTTTAACACGAAGAACATTTTGACCAATGTATTTTAATTTTTGAAAAAAATAAAATTCCTTTTTTTAACAATCAAATGATTTAAACCATTTTTTTTGATGAATTATGAAAATTATTCACTACAATGTTTTTTCAATCAGCAATTTCAAATTATACCGTTATTAGCAATTAGTTTATAGCAATATCTATCTATTCTCAGATGTTGAAGCTAGAGTCATAAACCTATTAGTTAATTTTTATCTTTCATATGATACATGTTATTTCCACATGACACGAGGAATCATTTTTTCAACTTTGGTTGGACTTTAGTCAAAAGTGTCTAATAGTGAATTTGGCATAATAAATAGCTTTACAACTTCCTAGTCAGCTTCCTGGTAATTGCAATTTTAATTGAGAGAAACATAAACAATCATCTCTATAAGTGGCTTAATGCCATTCATAATTGAAAGAGCACGTTATATGACGCAAAAAAAAAAAAAATAAAATAAAAAATTGTTAACCTTATTAGAAACAGATAAAAAATATAATATAATCAAGTTATTATATAAATAAATTCATGTGTGAATGCAAAAAAACTTGAACTAAAAATATATTATAATGAATAATTGGCATAAATTTTATCAATAAAATATTTCTCGCTCTCACACTCACTCGTTCTCTGAGGCCTGATTATACATGCATAATATATAATATAATGCATTATTTCTGCAAGAAGATCTCAGGGGTCATTGTTGTTTATTCAGTACCCTACCTAATTTATATTACATAACATTATATTGCATTACATTACATAATAATAAGGTGATTGATTATAATGGAACCAATTTATCATATTTGATCCCAATCACCCTACACCATACTTTTTATATTTTAATCTAGTATTATTATTTATTATTTTTTTTCACACTACTCGCTTTTGTGTGATATGGGGATGCATTGCTTTTTTTTTGTTATCATGACTGATTTAGAAGTACAAAAAACTTTTTTACTAATTTCCACATACAGTTACCAAGTTCAGAAATTTTTTTTCTTTAAATTTTTAGATTTTCTACTTAAAGTAAAAACCCAATTTCATATTCTCTGGTTCTGATTATTCTATAATTGGATATTTATAATGACATGATAGAATTCCAAAAAAAAATATCTAGTTGACGACGTTTTTACAAATAAATATTTATTGACGTTCAACAAAGATGTTACACATCGTGAAACATCTTTATAAAAGTGTTTATTTAAAAATTTATTATATAACAAGCAATTATGATAATTAAGAACTCTAATATAAACAAAATAAATTTCGCGTGTATTTTATTTATACCGAAATGACTTGTAAATGATAAGAGTTAATTTTTTGAAATTTTTGAGCAGAGTTACCACTATTACCTTAAGTTTAAAAAATGATTACTAAAGATTAGAAAAAAACAAGTTCTGATACAAGTATTTTGATTTTAATGGGAAATGATAAGAGAAACCACATAAGTAGGGTGATCCAAATTCGAAGAATACTTGTTATTATTGTATTCACTTGCATATATTTTCTTGTCACATTGTCACATTAACAATGAAAACATTTTTTGTTGATTAAAATAAAGTTATATCAACGCCATGTGTATTTATTTTCCATGTGACAAATGAGAAATATATTTTTTGACAGAAATCTTTTAAATTTTTATTTTCTAATTTTATCCTTATTAATAAAATTGTTTTTTTTTAATTGTAAATCTTACCATTAAAATAATTCAAAAAAAAAGAATATAAAGATGATATAAGATGTTCTGTTTTTTATTGGGATTTGCGTATGGACTTGTAGCTCTCAAACAATGCCATTGTCGAATGTGGTATCTGAAGAACAAAATGGCAGCCTAAGTCATGTGCAGCTATTAATAGAGGAGCTCTCCGATGGTGAATTTCAACAATTGTCAGAATACATTCTAAAAAAACATCGGAAAAAAGATATAATTTCAGGAATACAACCAATGCTAGCCCAACATTTACTCGCATTGGTCGATCCAAAAACTTTATGCCTAATAAGAAGAGGTATTTATATTTATATATATATATATTCAAATTTGGTTGACCCATAATTCTAAAAAATTAATTTCTCTAAAATAGTTTCTAAAGCTTGGAAAATTCGCGCAACCGACAATGTTCTTTGGAAGAAGCATTGTACATCCGCCGATTTTCTTTCAGACATTCCTAAATCCTTTAAACATAACACTTTATCCGCTGATTACTATTTCCAGCTTTATAGACATAATGTTTTGGTTGAACAGAATTGGGAGAATTTTCATTTCACACAAAACGTTTTCCAAGCTCACAAAGAAGGAATCACGTGTATATCTGGTTCTGAAGATTTGTTTTATACCGGATCTTTTGATAAATCGATTAAAATCTGGGAGCTACCTAGTAAAAAACTTTTATCTACTTTAGATCATCATTCTGAAGCTGTTCAATGTTTGGCTTTAGGTAAATCAATATTAGTATCTGGTAGCTGGGATAAAACAATAATTGTATACGCTCTTGATAATAATTATTCAATAAAACATAGATTGCGTGGTCATCTGGCCGGTATAATTTCTTTGACTATGATGCCGGATGAAACTTTATTATTTTCTGGTTCAGTAGATAAAATCATACGCATTTGGAATTTACAAAACGGTGAATGCTTACACAGGCTTGGTGGAATTGGTGGAACAGTAGGCGCTTTATCACTGATTCCAAAAAATCCTTCTCCCTCTTCTTCAAATAACATCATTGATCATAATGAAGAAAACGTTCAATATTATTTAGTTTCTGGATCAAATGACAATTCAATTCTAGTTTGGGATCTCTATGATGATGATGTTGACAATGGCAATGATACTCAAAAACAAAAATCCTCGTCATCGGTCGAAAATATATCAATTAGGAAACCTCGAATAATTAAAAGATTAGAAGGTCATACCAGGGCCATTACTTGCTTAACATGGTATAAAGATACTTTGGAACAACAAATCAAATCATTTGATCAAGAAAATTCTTATTTAGAAGACAACCATCACAATGATTTAGTTCACATCAATACATCAAAATTTATAAGATCCGAGTCAGCATCACCAGGTGGTACCGATATTTCTGAAACTGGTGATTATATGGATCTCGATGATTTGAACTTGACCAATAACGATACTAATAATATTATTGATAGCAATGAAAATGGCAATGGTAACGAACCTCAAATAGATAATGATAATTCAATAGAAGAAATAGGAGCATCATCATCATCAAATACACATGACTCGATAGAAAATTCATTAATAGATAATAATGTTGTTGATAATAAAAATATTAATGATCCAATCGTTATTGAAACAATTAGAATTATTTCATCTTCTGCCGATTCTACTATTCATATGTGGGATCTTAATACAGGTCAATTAATTGGCAGTGCAAAAGATCATAATGACATAGTATGGGATCTTCAATGTAATTCATCTAGACTTGTTTCCGTCTCTTCGGATGGATTTATTAAAGTGCGATCATGGCAAAACTGTAATGATGATAATACTAACCCTTCATCGTCATCATCATCAAACACAAATATTTACAATCGAAAAAGAAATTGTATTTATAATTCACAAAAACAATACCTAGTCGGACCATCTAATAATAATAGAAGTAATAAGAACAATCATACCATGTCAGATAATTTCCCACAATCTTATGATCATGAGAAAATCCTTTTTGCTCCAGCTGCCGCTCTTGTTGAAGTTGATTGTGGTATCAAATGCCTTTTAATGACTCGCGAATGGTTAATTTGTGGAACGGAAGATGGAATTTTAATCGCTTTAGAATTTCGTTGTTAATTTATAATCGATCAAATTGAATACTTTGTTTTTTAAAAAAAATCTTTTTTTTACGTATTTTATTTTATTTTATTTTATCGTATCGAAAAAAAAAACGTTTTTAGTTTAGTTTTGAGTAATTTACATTAAAATTTTGTTTGTTGTTGTAAGTTATAAAAAAAATCTACAGAAAATAATTAAGCTACATATGATATATTAAGATTATATTAAGATTAAGATTATAATTAAGATTATAAGATTATAATAATAAACAAGCTCCAAATGAAAATACTTATAATGAAAGAATGGAAAATTTCAAAGATTGGTATAACAAAGTATATATAATAGTATTGAAAAATTATACAAATTATACTTGGAAATAGTCAACCAAGAAGAAAAAGTAGAAAAACGATCTAAAGCAGAAGTAGATGAACTACTTCAAAAGATATATGGCTTAGAAATTTAGCAAAGCTAGCGGGTCTGATTCATTTCATCGACAAGTCGACACCCATTTCGTCGAAAGTTTGTTTCATCGAATGTTCATTTCGTCGAATGTTCATTTCGTCGAATGTTCATTTCGTCGAAAATTATTTCGTCACAAAAAAAAAAAACTTCATTAAACAAATTTCTCCTCACACTTCCCACACACACACCACTTTCCTCACCCAATTTCTTAACTAACTTCCCACACTCCTTACATCTAACTCGTTCGGTCTCTGGTTCGAGGATGAAATAATTTCGACGAAATGAACATTCGACGAAACGAACTTTTGACGAAATGAACATTCGACGAAACGAACTTTTGACGAAATGAACATTCGACGAAACGAACTTTTGACGAAATGAACATTCGACGAAACGAACTTTTGACGAAATGAACTTTTGACGAAATGAACTTTCGATGAAACAAATTTTCGATGAAATGGGTGTCGACAAAGTAAACGCGACTGATACCCTCCACTTCTAGAATGGAATTGTTATGAATGTCACCAAATGTAACAGCAACTTATATGAATTGGCAAGTGTTTTTTTCCTTCGGATTGTGTTCTGTCTTACTTTGATGCATTGTTACATGATTTGCATTGCCGTTAATACCAAGTTTTCTTGAATTGCTATTATATCCTTCTTTTTACATAAAAGTAGTCATATAATTGAGCAAGTGTTTCGTTTTGATTATCATATTTGTTATAATAAAATAAATATATTGTTAATATAAGATCGAATTTATTTATCCTTTTAACTAATAATTTATTAGCGAGTGTTATAGATGAAATAGATGCAAGAGAAATTCATAGTAGGTGTTATAAAAAGAAGAAAAAAAGTAAAAAAAGTTTAGACGCGAAAATTCACACCAAATGAATTTGATTCAGAAAATCTCGTATTATACTCATTAAAATGAATTGTTATTGATAACATGCTGCTTCGATAATACCTACAAGTTTTTTCATGTGACCTAATTTTTCAGGTATACCCTATTGTATTTTTTATTATTTTTAAATTCGCATACCAGTACATTCGCCTGATATATTAATATAATTTTTTATTTACAGTATATAACCAGATTTCAAAATAAAAATAATAAAAATATAATAAATAACTAATTTTCATATAATGGTAGAATATAGTCACAATTTTAGTTGGAATAAGGGCAGTGCCAAAGGCACGAATCTTTGATTCACCCATGTGCCTAAAACAAAATTTACACTATTCCTTATACATTTATATGCCTATTAATGTTCATTTCATTATTGGTATAAAGGGTTAGCTCTCACTCATTTAAAACATCAACTATATTGTTTTAAGTATCCATGTATTAGAAAACATTTCGTTTGTGGTATCAAATTCTGCAAAATAATACAGCATGCAGTAATCAAATATCTTTACCGGTCAGGTAGTAAGTTTATGAAACATGCTAAAGATCGATATTATCAAAATGCAAATAAATCCCAGAATGTAATGTATTTTTAAGAAATTGGTAAAATTAAATTAATTGTTTAATTGTATACAGTGCAGGACACCTAATCCCGCAACTTACTGCGCCACGACGACGAATTTTGGGAAAAAATTTCCAATCAAAA
>CAUDNR010000202.1:6042-22229 GCA_958430865.1 Entrophospora sp. SA101 | reverse complement strand
TTAAATGAACATAATTTTATTTATTTATCTTGCATAATTGTTGCAGTATACGATTTTTTGTGCGCGCCATTTTTTTTTTGAAACACACTGTATATATATATTCTATTATAAAACAAATAAAAAATTAATTTATGCTTAATATTAAAATTTTATAAAGTTTGATAATTTAATAAAATAATAAACCGATTAAAAATAAAATACCATTATTAAGACGATCTTATACTCTACTTTATGCTCACATGTGTTGGTGAATTATTGACGAGTTTTAAAGTTCAGGTTTTGACTCATAGTTGAAAAAATAATTAATATTCATTCAATTATTATTGATTCTTCCCAAATTGATCACCAAGCATACTATTTCCTTTAATGTAATTTTTTTTAATTAATTGTCATTATTAATCCATTTATCATTATTCGTGTAATAATATAAAAATTTCAATGACGATTGATATATGAATTTATATAATGAAATTTACGTTTAGGATTCATTCATAAACTTTGTTTTACATCCATCAAAACCAGGAGATGCTGTCATGTGAAAATTTTAACGTAAATTAAGCTGTGTATAAATAAACGCGTTCCTGATCCTTTTCCAAGTAAAAAAATTCACCCTCTAAACAATCAAAATAATAAAAACCAACATTTTCAATAATAATGAAACTAAATACAATCTTTATCATTTCAACTTTGTTGGTTTTTTCTTTAATTCCAAACTTAATCACCTCTTCCCCAATTTACCCACGAAAAGCATCCAAACCACTTGTCTTCGAAACCTTTACCGCATGTAAGGGTACATCGACGAAAGGTATCCAATTTGATGATTTTAGTGTCACTTTGACACCAAGTTTAGATCTTCAAGTTGATGTGAACCTTCAAGCTAGTGGTAAAATTCTGAAAAGTATACCTGACGGTAGTACGTTTGGCGCAATCTTTCAATCATTAACAACTGGATTAAAACATAAACTTACCTATCCTGTACGCTCGCTCTGCACCTTGTTTTCTAAAAAGAATAAATGTCAAACAGAAGCTGGTGACATAAAATTCAATGTTAAACAAACAATACCAGACATTGGCTTTTTTGATTCTGTTGCGCCTAAACCTTTTATGAAATTCGAAGGTAACTGTTTTTTGAAATTTAAACCATTTTTACGATTTTTTTTTTTAATTCTTACTAAAAATCTCTTTTTGATATATAGTCCAAGGTTCTGACGGCATTCTATTTTGTATAAATTCCGAGCCCAAATAAATGAGTTGGCTTTGGAAAAACACATGCATATAAATGCTTGTTATTTTATATTAATGGTTTTAATAAACGATTAAATATAACAAAGCATTATTTGTCTATTACTGGCAGTGACGAACTTTGGTTTTTTTCGTGCATGCAAAATTTGTTTAGACAATTCCCACTCAAAGATAATTGTCTGACCTGAAAAAAAATACGTTTTGGTTTACTGATAGAATAACAATGCACTAATTTATTAATGAAATGACTCGTGTTGTTTCATTCAGGATCACGTTTCACTTTCTCTGTGACGGATCTATAACTGACCGAGAATTTAAACCCAATTTATACATAAATTATAATTTATAACGGGCATTTTTTCTTATTCTAATATTAGCCAATTACAATTAAAATATTCCATCCGAATTTGATTTTTATGAATATCACGCTACGCATTATATTATACTATGATAAACCGTGTAACAGTAATATTCTAGCAGAAATTTCCCATACCCATAATATAAGACAATTTCCAATTTCCAAACTTCGAACACTGGTGCGGAAAGCTTTGAAATCAATCGATAATTATTCAAGAAAAATAATAATTTTACCAAAACAACAAAATGTCAACTTGTTTTTCATCATTAAAAAGTTTAAACTTATTATTTAACAACCTAATTGATACAAAAAATGATACCTTACCATTAAAATACATTAATAAACTTGTAAATGATTTAACAAAGTTATTGAATGAATCAGATTTTTATGATGTGGAAATTAAAGTTGGAGTAGATGAGGATTTTAAAAATTTTAAAGCTCATTCTAGCATCTTAAAAGCAAGGTCTTCATATTTTAAGGCTGCTTTATCAAATAATTGGATAAAAAAATTTGATGATGGTGTTATTTTATTTGAAAAAGAAAATATTTCACCAAATGTATTTGAGATTCTTTTAACGTAAGACTATTTTAAATTTTTAAATTTTTCATTATTTTAATTAATTGATTGTAATAATTTTTTTTTATCTTATAGATATATTTACAATGGGGTTCTTAATATAAATAATCTGAATACAAATGAAATTTTTGAACTTCTTGAAGCATGTGATGAATTAAATTTTAATGAATTAATCAATGACTTACAGAATTTAATTTATGTTCATAAAATTGCATCATATCATCAATCATTCAACTTGCTTCAAGATTATTGTAGTGGAATAATTAATAAAAATCCAGAATTAATTTTTAAATCTAAGGATTTCAAAGATATTGAAAAGACTATGCTTATAACTATGTTAGAAAAAGATGATTTAAAATTAGATGAAATTGAAATTTGGGATAATATCATTCAATGGGGAAAAAATCAAAATGAAAAATTAGACAAAGATGTTTCAGAGTGGATGAAGGAGGATTTTATCATGTTAAAAAATATATTAAATGATATTATTCCACTAATAAGATTTTATGAAATTTCCTCTGTTGATTTTTATGATAAAATCAAACCTTATAAAAAAGTCATTAATAAAGAAATATATGAAGAACTTCTTCAATACCATGTTACTAATAGACTCCAACCAAGATTTATACTTCAAAAAGGTCCAAGATCAAAAATAAGAACAAGAAAATTATTAAATTTACAAATGAAATCTCTAATTTCAAATTGGATTGATTGTAAAAATGATCTATATAATGAAAACAATATACCTTATGAATTTAAATTAATTCTCCAGGGTACTCAAGATGGATTCTCTAGATCTATCTTTGAGAATAAATGTTATAATATTAAACAAACTGTAGCCATTATGAAAATTAAAGATACAGGAGAATTGGTTGGTGGTTATAACCCAGTTGGTTGGAATATAAAAGAAAAATCTCTGGATGATGATTATTGGATTGAAACAGATAAAAGTTTTATTTTTAAAATTGATGAAAATCAAATTAATAACTCAATATTAAGTAGAGTTATGGATCCAAGATATGCAATATATCATGATGGACAAAGTATTAATGTATTTGTAGATAATATGGAATTTCACGAAATGACTATAAATTTTCTTAATCTTTGTCTTTGTAATAGTATTAACAATGATCCTTATTGTTATTATTATTATTATCATAGTTCTAATTCCAGGAACTCTTATAAAAATGATTTAAATTTTAGAAATAAAAATGAAAACATTTATTTGGTGGAAGAATTTGAAGTTTATGAGATAGTAAAGAAGAATTAATTTATCAAGGAATCTATTGTTGCTATCATATATATATATATATATATATTACCTGGAGTAAAACACTTTTTTTGATAATTTCACAAATTTTGTATAATAAAAATAAAAATAAATAAAATTACATCAATTTGTAGCTTGGTTTTTACAAAAAGTATATGTAAAAGTTTGTTTTTAGCATTCATATAAATTTTTCGGTTAAAAATCCAAAATTGTAATAATGCTAATAGCAAGTAATGTATAATAAACCTCTATGTATTAGTAGTATGTTATAGATGTTGGTCACTCACTATGCTTTTTTTAAATGACTATCGGACATACATGATGGCGAAAGTCATTTGATAAAATTCAAAAATCACAAAGTTTTCGAAATCGAAATACCCTTGGCGGAATTAAAATTAAAATCTAAATTCAAAATCGAAATCGAAATTCAAAATCGAAACCTAAATTCAAAATTGAAATCGAAATTCAAAAAATTGAAATAAAAGCACTTTAAAGACATTAATGCAAAAGTTATTTATTAATTTCGAATTTCGATTTTTTCGAAACATGTTAGGGTATATTCGAAATGTTTGAACCCTAATCGTCGAAATTATTGTCGAAACAAAACTATTTCGCCACCATGTATGCTATCGGAAATAATAGCTTTGAAAAGTTTTAATGTTTTTTTGCATTAATAATAATTTTCTTTTTAAGATAGATATTTTTATTAATTTATAAAATCACATAATCTACAAATAAAATATCCTAAAAAAAGGTAAAGAATCTATATGTTCAATTATCAGACAATGAACAGGCTAGATCATCAAAAAAAAATTTTTTTGATGACGACAATAAAGAAAACATACTTCTTCAGTTTGAAATTGAATAACGTAAAATTTCTTTGGAAGAAAGCAAAATGTCATTGAATGAACATGTTATAAAAGATAAAGCAAAAGTAAAAAAATTAGAAGCGAAGCTGAATCTTTATAATGTTAGAAAAAATAAAAATTATGGAATAATATCTTCATTGAATTTTAAAAAGTATTTGTAATAATACGTGGGTCTGGTACGATTCTCCGACAACTCATTAACTAAACTGGCTTAAAACAGCTTAGCCAGCTAATAAATGGTTTAACAGCTTATCCGGCTAATTGGTTAACATCACCAGGTATTAAATATATATTAATATGAGTTATTACATGATCCGCATGCAATAATAGTGGCACGTAAGTGACAATTTTTTAGTCATTTTTGACGTAATCATTGGATGTTTCTGCGTTAAATAACTAGTTTGCTGCATGTCCGACTATAAAACATTCTAAATTTCCAAATGGAAATTTGGGAACGCCCAGACATGCAATAATGGAAGTTTTAACACGCCTCATTTCATACAACAAATGTCATTTTTTGATAATGATAATAATAATGACATGGTGGGAAAACAAAGAAATAAACTGATAAAATAAATGTATATCAGAAAACGTCCGCAGCCCATGTATCACATTTTTATTAAACGAAAAAGTGAAATTTTTGAAAAAAGATCTACATGTCAATATTGTTCTGAACAATATTAATATGCAAGCGGGTATAGTTCCTAATCCAAGATTTCTACACGAGACGTTACATATCAAGTTGTATTAACTCAACATTGCTTTTTGGAGTATGGTTCGCTTCTATCGAAAAGTTCCCAAGTATATATCAATTCTCTATACATTACATGCATAGAGGTTTATGCATTACTTGTTTTCTATATTAACATAGTAAAATTATCAAGAACCTAAGCTACTAATTGATATAAAATTTATGTACAACATTTGAGAAAATCCTAATAATTGAAAAAGATTTACATTTTTCATTTTATTTAGAAGCGTAAATTTTCGCATGCATATTCACTGAAGTTTGTGCCTGCAACTAAGAAGTTGCAGGATTTAGAGCATAAGAGCTGTAATGTAAGAAGAATTCGCAACCAGTTGCAGACATCAACTTTAGTATTCATGAAGACATTTATTTATTTTCGTTATGCAAAATTTTGTGTTATCAAAAAAGTGCGGGATAAGAAATTGCATGTTCAATAATTATCACCTGACTTTAAAAAAATAGAATTGCATAGATCGGACGGGACTCGAACCTTATTGATTTTTTCAAAATATTGATTGGTTGTTACGACAGATTATAATTAAAATAGATTTTTTAAAATTTTGCTTCGCGTATAAAATCCGTTATGAAGAGATTACTCTGCTAAATTGCGAAATTACCAAAGAAAATTTAGAGCAATTGAATCAAAAGAATACGAGGATGTCTCTTTGTCAACAGATTTTGTCATTGGGGAATATAATTGATTGAGAAATTTTTAATCCCAAAAAACTAGAAGAAATTATGGCGAGGAACTTCATTTTCTGCGTCATTAGCAAAATTCAAAAATAAAATCATATAGCTCGTTTATTAACATTATTTGCAAGTTTTCCGTGTTGACTGAATTTAGTTAAAAAGGAACAGAATTCGACAATGATAAAGTTTGAGTCCCATAACAAGCTATTTTTAAAAGATAGAAGTTTTAATTTGCAAGAGTTCTACGATGCAAAGAGGTTCTGTTTGAAAACAAAAGACACTGTCAAAACTTTGTTGTAGAATCTTTGGCTCCAATAAAGATTAGCTTGATCTTATGGATACGCTTTATTGTGAATTGAAAAAAAGTGTATCACAAGTATTTATATTTTTATCATTTTCATAAATGATAAAAATTTTCAATTTTCAATTTTATGGATGTAAAATGCTGCACGTAACATCCGAAACATTTACATCCGTATGTGTCAAATGGAGTGGATAAGCCAGACAGATATTTTCAAAGAACCACCAGTTATACTAGCTTGTCCGAAATGGTAGGTAGCCGGAACTCCATGAAGTTATAGTCATCCCAGTAGCACATTATATGTGCTTTAACTGTATGTACAAAGGTCAGAGTTGTTTTACAGCTTTGTAAAGTGTAATAGATTAGTCATTCATTATACTTTAATATTCTAACTAGGCTCCTTTTTAATTCACAACATGCACACTGCATATTCTCATTCAATATCTCGTTTTAGTCATAATTAATAATCAATATTCAAAGAACTATTTTTCTAAAAATTCCTATCTTATAGAATAAATAAAGAGTAAAACTTCACAAATAATTGTGGATAAAATACACATTTTTGGCGAGTATTTTTACTTAACTTGTCATTATGCAAGAGTTAATTCACGACGAGTATGTTTTTTTATTTCTTCCTTATTATTATATATAATAGAGGAGACAAACTGATGGTCTTTCTGCTTCAATTGGGCTGTGGAGGTTGGAATTAGCATCAACGATCGGGGAAATTATGTATAGAACGTTTGGAATAGCATTCTGTTGGTCTTGATCCTGATCTGCGAATTTTTTTTAGAAGAAGGATGCAGATTTCTAATAAGCATCATATTTTATTATAGAGTTGTGACTATTTCCCATTTTCCAGTACAATCTACACTATGAGTTGCAACAAAAGAATAAAAAAATGACTTTTTTGTCGACAGGTTGTTTATAAACATATATTTCACTATTGAAATCAGCTTTTGATGTACGCGAAACACACACTTTCAATAGAGAGTCTCTGGATGACTACCAACATCAAGAAGTTTATACTGTCCCATCTAACATGCATTATTGCTGGGTTTTTTAATGTGAAGGAGTTGTTGATTTTTTGTTTTTTATCATGGTCTAAAATTCGCTCAAATTTTTAATTAAATAATAATAAATGATTGATTTTATCATCATGAATTAATAAATAAATATACTTCTTTGTTATTATTGCTTATGGTGGTAGCTATAACCGTTAAAAGAAAAAATAGTCGTTAAAGAAGAAGCAAATTTTTATAAATGGAATTATATTACCTCGTTATTATTATTATTATTATTATTATTATTATCCACCGAGAATGACACACGCATCTTGGAAATATATAACTGTGTTTGATCATGTGAATATATATCAAAAAAACCTCCCATTTTTTGATTTATTTATTTTGTATTTACAGTTTTTTTGAATAAAATAAAAATAATTCTTTTTTTTTAATTTGGAAAAAAATGTTCTTTGCTAATATTTTTGCTAAACAACTATTGTGTTATTTTCATAATAATAACTATTTCTATTGCTATTATTATTAAATTGATTAAATAATGATAATAATAGTTATTTATTTTTTTTATATTTAATTAATTTTTCATCTTTATCCTCTCCATCAGTGTAATTATTTATAATTATTATAATAGCAATAATCATCTCCAACATCTTCATCTTCAGTTTCAGTTTCATAGTCACTATATTCTAAATTTTCATCTGAACTATTGTTTTCACAAGCAAGTATCTTTTCCATTATCAATTCCAATTCATCATAATCTAACTCTTCATCCTCATTTAATTCATCCGATTCATCATAATCCGATTCATATAATTCATTCTCATTCTCCTCGTCATTATTTGTATAATCCCAACCTTCTAAATAATATCCAAATTTCGATGGATTATCCTCATACTCGTTATTAACTATATAACTATGATCATTGCTATTTTGTTCACCTTCACACTTACTACCACTGCCGCTGTTGTTAATATTACTAATAATTCTAATAGCACTAATGACATTACTAACTTCATTATTATCAGTTAAACCATCTGTTAAAAAAGGATATTGATTATAATGATTTGATTTTGACATGTTTTCTTCTTTTTCTTCTTGATATTCATACTCGGTTAAATTATGAGTATGATGATGAACTTGAGTTTGTGATTTTTGTAGAGGTTGAAAAAATGGACTTTTAAGTTGATTTTCATCATCATCATAATTATCATAATCATAATAATCATCATAATCATTTACAATACCGTCCTTACTAATATCATATTTACTATTATTACCGCCTTTATTAAAATTATCATAATCATCATCATCATCAATTTTATTGTCAATATCATTCCTTATACTAATATCATCCTGGTTTATGATGCTGCCGCCATTATCCTTACTATTACCACCACTGTTAACAGGATAAATTTTATTCTTGCAATTATTCCCATTATTGTTGTTATTACCATAGTACTCTAGTTCTTTTTTTTTTTCATCTTGAAAAGCAAAAATAAATGCAAATAACGCGGAAGAAATAAATGAGGAGACGATCCCAACAAGTGCCAATCCAATTGTTTTAATAGCCATTGTTAATATTTTTATTATTTTTAAAATAATAAATAAAAATAAAATCGATGAAATTTTTTTTTTGGGTTGAAAGATAGATTAAGATTGATTTGATTTGACTTATTGGTGTTTCGATTAAATTTTGATTTCAGGAAAAAAAAAAAAACAAATAGTAGTGACAAGTTTATGATAAACGATTTTAATATAATAGATAGATATATATAACAAGGCAGGTAGTTAGGTATAAACTGTGCGTGTGTGTGAATATGCATGAAAAAAAACATATATATATTAATATAAAAAAAAGAAATATTATTATATATATGATAGATAGATATCATGATAGATGATATATATCAAAAAAAAAAAACATACTAAACTTGATCGAGTAAGTGTCAGATACAAAAAAAAGGAAGGTGAGAAAATAGAATAATTAAAAGAATAATAAGCGTGATGATGCTTTATTATCTAATCAATTATTTCTTTATTATTCGGGAAAGAGAGATTCACGCATGTTTTTGTAAACAAAATAACTTTATTTTGTTTGTGAAATCAATCTGCCTTTTATAGTGTAAATAGATAGATTTTTAAGGTTTCAATAACACATATCACGTTTCTCTGTCCAAATTTGTACTAGCTTTCAACACGATCATGAGCTTTCACGTGATATTTTAATAAAGAAATACTTCTCAATATTATTACAGTTGGAACTCGTTAAACCAATGTACTTGTTTTGGACTCAATGCATCATTTTATAAAACATTCATTTTATTAAGTAGTCTTCGATAAAAATGAAGTTAATATTTTTTAAAAAAAAATTGGTTTAAAATTTTATACATATATTTGTTGACGCTTCTATATAATAAAATGCCACTTTTAACGAATTTTAAAGGTCTTTATTCGTTGAAGTAGGTTTCGATTGTTTTAGAACAGATATTTCTCTTTTTTCTTTTAATGTCAATGAAGTTATACAAAATTTCTTTCGATAGACTGGTATTATTATTTGTCTTATCAAGTTATAATTTATTATATGTGTGGAACCATATGAAATAATCGTCCAAAATGAAACAATAGAATAGGTAAACTAGAAAAACTCCGTTATAATTTATCGAATTACGTCTTATCGAGTTCCGACTGTAATATTTTTTTATTAATATTAATATCAATGTTTGTTTACTCCTTCATTTTCAGTATTTCATCTTAGGACCGGGAAAACTCTATTGAACAACACTATGATTCGAAAATACTTTAAAAAAAAAATTGCGACCGCCTCACCATAGATTCTATTAATAGATAATGGAAAGGGTCACCGTCTTTATACAACTCGAAGGGGAAAATATCCTCGGTTACACTGATTTCGCAAAACATAATAATAAAGAAATGAAAAATGTCATCGGTCACACTATAATTCGCATTTGTCAATGCTAAATTATTTCACTTGGAGTCAATTATCAAGTTGCAAACTTTAAAAGAGTAATAATAGGATTTTGAGATCATTTATCATATATTTCTATTACAATAGTATCTTTTCATTGAAAATTTGGCAGGAGGAGACATTACAATTCATATTACATCACAAAAAGTAGTTATTTTTTGGGATTACACTTTTACTCTAATATTAATCCTTGCTTGACTGCAGTAGATGATGAAACACGTTTAATTTATGCTCATTTTAATATGTCAAAACCTCACTGTTAATAAATTTCATACGTCTTCGACTATTTTGATTCGCATTATTATTATTATTAATTTTTTAAATGTGTTCGGAAAATCGAGTTCACATAATTATAAAAAACTAAAATTTGCATTAATATGATTTGTCATTTAAATTTTTTCCGATCCTTTCATCTTCTCCTATTGTTTGCGTATCAATTTAATTGATTTTTTATTATTAGAAAAAATTTTAAATAATAAATAAATCCTTAATTGATGATCCTATTTATGAACCAGTGAAATGTCGAAAGGAACCATCTTGTAGAATGATCTGCAAAAATATCCCATCACGTGAAAAAGATCTTTTTCTCACATAAAAGCACTATGATGTCATTTTGCTTTTTTTAAAGTTAAAATAGTAGTTTTGAGTTTTGGAGTTTCAAAATAATTTTATCGGAATAAAGTTCAATCATTTGATGTAATTAAATACTAAAATCATTTATGAATCTTTGAAATAATTTGAATAATATAGAAACTCCCGATTAAAAATAATTATACATGAACGTAAAAAAATTTTTTATATATGAAAAATCTCACTCATCTCTACATCCCCAAGAGTAAACCCTTTTTTTTCGATATTCTTAAAAAAAATATATAAATATGTTCCTTGACATTTATTTCATAATTCAAAATAAAACAATATACTATTTTATAGTACTATATATAGTACCATTTTTTTATACAAAGTCGTCAATTAATTAGTGATTTCTCCTCCGACAATCCTTATTTAGATTCATAGATGATTGTCAATTAATTAATTAGTGATCAAGATTTTTTTATTTGTTTTTATTTATATTTACATTATTTATATTTATTTATATTATTTATATATTAATATATATTTTTACAAAAATCTATCTCTAAATATTATGGTGATGATGACTGATTATTTCATTTAGTATAGTGGCCCATTGGAAAACAGTGAATGCAAATGCTAAAAATGATTGATTTATAAAATCAAAACAGTCATCAGGAAATGGCAACCTGTCCAATACATTATATTTTATAAATGACACATTTCTTGGTTTGACAGTTTGTGGAAATATTCGTGATATATCAAGTCAAATAAATGTGGCTGTTTTATATTCTGTTGCTAAATCTAGGATCCAGGTTCCTGTCCCGCATATATGAAGGAAGAAAGATGTGTTATGTTGTGGATGGAAAGAAAAGATTGGTTTTTAGTGGTTTCATTAAATAATAATAAAAATCAATACTGACAATTAATTCCTTTTTAAAATAAAACCATCTATATCTAATACTTTGCCACTAGCAAGTAATTTAGGTGATAGGTTACAGGAATGTTGCATTTCACTTTTCTTGATTTTCTAATCTTTTGATGTTGATTTTTTGATGTTGATATATATGGAATTGTTGTTGTTGTTGTTTTATTTCATTAGAAAATGAATCACATTTAACAGTGATTTTGAGCAAGTTCCCTTTTTTTTTTTGGGAGAGCTTTTTTTTTGGTAACAAGATGGGACAGAGTGTGTAGCCAATTGATTATTATCCCTTGACAGGATTTTTGCAAGGAAAACTAACCAATTGTAGTCTAATAAGTTAAAATGTGATTTCAAGTTACTTAGAATGGTTTTGAATGTGTGGTTGGATTAAGGCTAGGTGATATACCAATGACTTTGGCTAAATTTATGATGATCATCTTCTAAAAAATCACACAAAAATAATTTTATTGACTTACAAAAACAAAATTTATACAAAATCATTTGTAAAAAAAAAACTTTGATATATACAACTTTGGCCAGCCAGGTTATGTGATTATTCAAAGCTGGTACAACAGTTATCAGTTCCATCACTACAATCTTTTACAGTAAGTTCTTGTTATTATTATAATATTACTCATCTGGTATTTTTCTATGGGATCTATATTCTCATTATTCAATTTTTCATTAATACTAGTAATATCCAATTTATCTAATTCTTTCTCTTTCAGATTTTCCTTCTGCCTTGTTTCATCAACTTTACTATTAGCATTATATATTCTTTTTGACAAATACTTGCCTTCTGCATCTCTTGATTGATCTTTATATTGTTTTTTTTTCTTTTAGGAATAGGTGGCATTTTTGTTTGTTTGTAATAATTAATATAAAAAAAAATTTTATATGTATGTGTTATAATTAATAAACAGATTTTACATGTCTCATTAAAAAATATTAATGTTTATTCATTGGCCAGAAATTTTCACATGATAAACAGGCACTGTTTGGCAATGCAAACATATATCAAAAACCACAACCTTGCCATCAAATTTCCTTTTTAAAAAGAAATAAGTGTGTAAAGGCTTCCTCAGATCTTCTACACCTTGATGATGACCAAAGTCAAACAGGCACCACTTGCATGGAATGGCAATACTATGCCAAGCAATTACCCATTGCGCATTACCACAATATCCCAGAACAAGTTGTGGAGGACCCTGGGATGGTGAATTAGGCATTTCTTCAAACATAATCACATGCGCAACTTTACCTACATGAAAAAAAGAAACATCTCACTTAATGCAATCCATGCAGACATCCATCATGGAAAAACATTGTATAATTTGGTCATGAAGTATCAGATTACACCATTGTAACCATCAAATGGTGAATTATACTACAAAGGGTTCCCTCAGCTGCTATCTGACAAAACCCATCACTAATCCAATGCCTATTGTTGTGTAAAGTAAGAAGACAGGATGGTCATCCCTGATATGGAATGGTCACATAAATTTTCAATATGTGATGTCCACAGGATTTGTGAAATGCATCACAAATCTGACAAATACTGAAAAAATATCATAATGAGAAGGCTAGATGCAATAGAATTGATGATATTTTTGCTCTAATACCTAGTAATCAGACATTGAAAGTGATGAAAAGAGTGGTGAAAATAAGTAATCCTTGCTGTGATGAGTTAGATTCATCATTAAGGTTTTGAGCATCTTGAGCTTCTGGTGAGACTTCATTTAAAGAAATACTTTCAAGCAATACTTCTTTTTTTGGTTCCTCTTCATAAATTATTATTTTTTAGTATGAGTTTGAGAACCAACAGTATTTAAAGATGATGGATTTGATGATGATGTTTCTAGACTTAGAGTAGGACTACAAATATAACAATCATGATTGTTGTGCTCTTTTAATTCTGATCAATAGTATAATTGTTTGATAAGTTAAATAAGTGAGTTGATCTGATAAATTTTCAATTAATCAGTCAAAAACAGGTTTATCTCTAGTTCAGCTAATTAATTGATTTTCCTGCAAAAATAATCCAGAAACTTATCCTGTTAAAGCTGTGTTGACTTCAAAGAAAGGTCTGTCAAAGTCTTCTATGCCATTAATGAATGGAATGGAATGGTTCAATACAAATGTGTCCAAAGTCACATTGCCATATTTTTCTGTTTAGTAATATTTTCAGCATAGTGGAATTTTGTTTTTGATCGACATTCGAAATTATCACATTACACGACCTACACAATCTTTATTATACGGAAAATACAAAATAATTTAATTGTCATTATTTAGAATCTGGGCTTTGCTCTTAGATGGAAAAGAAAAAATTATAATAAGATTATACTGGCATTTATTTCAGATTACATATACTGGGAAGAAAATCAAAATCCTTTTGCAAATGTATTGGAGAATCATCTTGTTAATTTCAATGAATATTATGTTGAAAATTTTCACAGCAGGTTACATGCTAATATTAATGTAAATCAAAATGCTGAATCAATTATTAATCAGGCATTTGTAATTGATAAGTTCAAAATATTTATATATATATACACACTACCCAGACAAAAGTTTGTGAATGATGTTTTTTGTTAATTATGCAAAATGCTACATAATAACAACACATAAAATTTTAACATTATATGACCTATGTTCTTGTTCGTTTTTGTATAAAATTTGATGTATTTTATATTTCTAGCACTTTATTAATTAAAAAAAAACGAAATACTTTTTTTGAAAGATCATCAAAAAGTTAAAATTGAATTTTTTTGCAAAATCATGATTTAGAAAAAAAATAACAAAGAAATAAAATTTAGATGCATTAAAGCATTTAGAATCATATAATTTATTCACCAAAATTATAGCTTTTATATGATATAATTTTAAATATTTTTATTATGAGAATTTTCGAGAAACTGTAAACATTTTAAAATTTAATCAATTTTCGTTTTTTTTTTTAATTAATAAAGTACTAGAAATATAAAATACATCAAATTTTATATGAAAATGAACAATAACATAGGTTGTATAATATTAAAATTTTATGTCCGTATAACATTTATTGTTGCTGACAACTTCCTTCATTGTATGTGTCAGTTTCGTTGCTCTTGATGTGATTGATTCTTCCTGTGGGTCATGGTCTGCACTTCTTTTTTTAACCGATTCCCCGATGTGATTTGTGGTCTTTCTCTTGCTGTTGGAACTCATAATTGTTCCTCAAAATCCAGATGTTTGGATTTTAATGCTTTGCGTGAGGATTTCTCATCATTGTTGTTGTTGGTCTTTTCAACCCTCGGGTAAGTCCACTCGACTTCGCTTTATCAATTATTCAAATAATTATATAGGCGGGCTTGGTAGAAGTAAGTGTTAAAGTCAAGATCTATTTGTAAATCAAGTTTCCAAAATGGACGTTTATTATTATAGGCGGGTTTGATCAAAGTAAGTCCTAAGTCGAGATCTATGAAGCTGTTTGTAAAATATATTTAATTAACGTTTTATTATTATCAATTATTCAATAACTATATAGGCGGGTTTTATCGGTCAAGATCTATATATAATTAGATTGTTAATAGTTAATAATGGAATTTTATTACATGCAAAAAAAATTGTTTTGGGTTGTAAATTTTTGTTTTATTAAATAAATTTGTTTGATTTTTTTCATAAATCGTTCATGTTTCCTCTTGATCGTATATCTTAAATTGGTCGCGTTTACAATCATTTTGAAATTCGTTATATTAAGGTTATTTTGATTATATCGAGAGATATGGTCAAGAGAAGAGTTAGGAAGAGAGTTATTCTTCAACCAAGTCGAAAACCAACCCTTTAAATACATTTTCAAGTAGTACGATTTAATTTATTAGACTATTTCAAATGGTTGCTTCTAACTTCCTAAATTCGACCATTTGTTAATGAAACAATTGTTCGTGAAGTGATTGTTGACAAAATGAATCAAACCCACATTAAATGTTTTATTTTTAAATTCACGATTTTAATTGATTAATCAATCAATGGTCTCTCCTGTAATAACGTTGTATATATAATAATAACGACAATTATTTTATGTGGTCGAATGTAGAAGGTTGAGTTCCGTGCGCTGAAATGGCCTGAGAGTAATTTCTCTACGAAAAAATAACAAAAAAAAAGTTTAGACGGCTGTCCTATTCATATGTTTCGAATTTAATAAAATAGACTATTGTCTTGGCCCGAGTGATGTCATTTTTTTGCTCTTTACGACGAAGAAGACGCAAAACCCAACTTGATTGAATTTTTATTCTCGCGTAGCACGGTGTAACACGAAAAGCAAAAGCTCACATTGCGTTCTCAGTTGTAACCTTGTTAGTAATAGTAATGACTACACGGTAGCAGATCATTTCTAATTTAAAATTTTATAACGCGTTTTTGTTTTAAAAAAAAAGTTGCATAAAAATAAACGTAAATATTAGTAATAATAATATGTCTGAACATTATTTGAAATTAGAAATACTTGGTGAAGGTGAGAAGGAAAAGAGATTTACACTCTATTAGTGCAAAATAATAACAATTGAAGGAATTAAGAAAAAATGATTTTTATAAAAGGAACATATGGTGTTGTTTATAGAGGGAAAGAAATAGCAACAGGGA
>CAUDNR010000201.1:10153-24597 GCA_958430865.1 Entrophospora sp. SA101 | reverse complement strand
TTTTTTAAAATCCGATGTGTGGATCACATAATATTTCAAAAATTTTAACTTTTGAGTATAGATGATCCGCACTGTAGTCATGGAACTTCAGTATATGAACCTAGAATTCCATCTACTAGAATTGATATTATTACTAATAGTAAATATGACTAATTGATTAACTATTGCTTATCATATTTATTATTTAAATATTTTTTTTTTCTAATTAGTGGAAAATACAATTTATGAAGATGTCATTGTAAGTGATGAGATTGAAAAGACTGAAGAGAAGGAATAAGTTAATAATACTTTTACCAATTTTGCTTTTAAAGGTTTAGGACCATTTCAATGATTTATTAGAATGTTAGAAATTGTAATTTCACCTTTAAACTTTATAGTATTGATTTATTTTTGAATATTCATCTCCATTCATTATGTTGTATATTTCTTAATGCTCTTAATAAATCATTTATTTTTATCCATTATATCTTCTAATTTATTATTTCTTAAATATTCTTCTAATGGATCATCTATATATTTAAACTAAATGCTTTCTATTACTTTATATGCATCTTTGCTCAAGATATCTAAGTAATGGTGATGGTGTATAAAGTTCCTCTAGATCGAACCTATCAAATACATCCTGCAAGAACTTAAGACATTTAGAAGATGTTCAGAAATACAGATGCATCATGATATTTTTTGCAGTTGGCCTATACCATCATGTACTGTGAGAATTATTATATAAATTATAATATTAAAAAATTTGCCTTTTTTTCAGGTCCCCAGCCTCTGCATCATTCTCTTTTAAATGCTTTAAATTATTTAGGTTATAGAGACACTCTTCAATGCATTTATTTTTCTTAAATATAGGCTATGATGACATTACTTCATAGTCTATAGTTGTGTCAATAGTCACAAAAGAATTCAATTCAAATTCAGCAGTAGCATTTATTGATGATGATGATTTATTACTGCTACTATCAGAAGATTTCTTAGTGACTTGATGATCTTTCATTTTTGAATTTTGATGAAGATGGTGCTGAAGGAATGTTGCCGCATTTATTATATTCATCACTTCTGCCTTTACTCTTACAATCACCATCACCATAACGTTTACCAGAATTATTATCATCATTTTATGATCTTGTAATGTGATATATAAAGTTATTTGGTTTTAAATTCTTAAAGGAAAAAATTTAAATAAACAGAAAAGCTCTTTTTAAAATACTTTATCAATTTGTGTCATCATCATCACCATTGACGAATTATTATATCATTCAAATATTTTATTTTATTTTGAATTAAATTAATATAGATTGTATTTCAAAGATCCTATCAATTTGTTGCAGAGAAAGATTTCTCTAGTGTTGATAAATTTATCCTGATAAATTAAAATCAAAATAAGCATTAGTTATGATGAGGCAAGTATAGTCAAACATTGTTATGGCAGACTATAATTAATTTCATGTTATAGCGGAATTTTAAAATTAATGATTTTGCCATAATGTATTTTAAGTGAACTTTCTCTATATGTGTCACATGTACCCATTGTGGCAAAGTTTAACTACATATTGCTATTTGAGATGATGTATGATTTATTTACAGAATGGGAGGAGGAAAAAGATCTTGATTCCAAAAAGCGAATACAAAGTTTTAATTAAACCAGTTTCCAAATCAATTAATTTAACATAATACAATATCTCTATAAAAAACATACCAAACAGATTTCTTTTGTCTCAATCTTTTTCATACTGTAAATTTGATCTATGATCTTTTGAACGTTTCTTTCTTTACACGCATTTTTTGTGTCATTTTAAAGTTGGTATTTACGTGATAATCGCGTTCCATAAAATTCAGTTACACTGTATATGGTAAAAGAGAGTTGAAATTAACAAATTTAGAAAAGAAAATAAACCTTCGTGGAGTATATAGTTCACATAGGTGTATTCTTAATTCAGTTGTAACCATTACTAGTTTGTTTTTAAATTATTTATTTAAATATTTGGCGCCCAAATTCCTTGATAGAGCTCTCACACTATAGTCGACTTACTTTGTTTATGACTTTGTGCTGGGCTCTATTAAATTAGTTATTTTATCAATATTTTGGTTATTACAGTGTTGATTTTATAAAATTTGATGAAGTAGTAAAAGGCTAAAGAATAGTCCATTCAACAATCTGCAAAAAATTCATTAATTATGAAGGTAAATATTTTTGTCAAGTATTTGTAGTGTTATTTTTATCTTGATAATAATCGATAAAGGCTTTATAATGTTGATTTTGATTTGGTTTTTGTTTTACAACCGTAGTAACAAGATGCTTTTCCTAAATTACTTGAATTATTTAAAGATTTTGATAAAGAAATTCTTTTTTATTATCCTTGTGTCCATGTAGCAGTGTAAATCTACCTTCGATTAATTTTGTTATATCTACAAATTGTTCAAAAAGTATACATTTCTAACATCAGAGTTGGCAAGATGAGAGCATTTGATATGCTATTTCCAGATGTCCAAATAGTGAAAAGACTCTGTAAATTGTAAACTAATACGACCTTCACAGAATCTATCAGAGTATCTTGTTGGTTACATTCTTTTGGTCTTTTCTCTATATATATACATTGCCTTTCTTAATTCAAAAACATAAATTACAATATTCTTTTTCTCAAGATCAGATTATGTATTTTTTCTTGAAAAAGATGTTTGGCCAATGAAAAATACACGCGAGATAATCAAATCATATAACAATCTATTATCTAATAACGAGGTTTTAATCATACCGACATTCAAGTTCACCGAGAATTCAACAGATCACCACTTCCCAACCACAAAAAAAGATTTGGTTAAACACGTTAGTAAACATTTGATGGGATTGAAAGATAATGGTTGGTCATTAAACGAGGGTCCAACTAACTACAAAAGTTGGGTCAAAGGTGAATTGTACAACATTACAAAGAATTATGATATTTATTACCAACCAAATTTTGTTATAAATAAAAAAACTACAATTCCATGGTAAGTTAACTAACAAATTAATCATAATAATATCTAATTAATATTATTTTTTAATTAATATAGTAAAGATTGTCATGATGGTGCACAAAAGTGCTAAAACATACGAAGACAACAATTGTGTTTAATAACAGACCTCACATTATTATTATTGTTATTATTATCATTGGTCATTTTGAACCCTTGCAATTTATTGTACGACATTATGTACACTTTGTTTGGTTTTCCCATTATTTATTATTAATTAAATTTACACTACTTGTCTATTTTTATGCTAATGGAATTTATTGGTTTTATTAATAACCGGTTAGTGTCGCAATTATATTTCAAATCTCCGATAATAGTCAAAAAATATTTCAGGGATTTGGATTTTAGTGACCAACTACACAAAGTACCCTGATAACGTGATCTATCACAAACCTTTTTTACATTAATTTTTTTATCGAGGTCTCTCTCCCTAATCTCTCTCACATCAATTTTTTCATCAATAGTAATAGGAAGGAGTAAAAAGAGACAGACAGACAGACTACAGTATTATTTTTATTTTGCATTTATCACATGGCAAAGAAATCATCAAACATTAAAATATTCTATTGTTTGTGGTGTTGGCTTTGGCAATTCATATCTATCACATCCAAAAATTTTGCATTTAGCAAGGTTTCATTGTTCCCCCAGAAACTCGACAAATATTTAAAATGAAAACGATTCATCATTACAAAAGAGCAACTTGATATCTTTTCATCCTGAATTCTAGAGGAAGAAAAGTTTTGGCCAAATTATCGTATCAAGCATAACAAAAGGAACCCGTGCTGATCCCATATCCAATATCCTTTTAGAATAGAGTGAGCGACGAATAATTCGATATAACTCGATATAATTCATGATCATCACTGTTATCATCAGGGAGCCTTGCTTAACGAAAACTATTTGTTCGTATAATTATGATATATTTTATTTCAGAATTTTTAGAATTTACTTGATTCCTAATAATAACAAAAAGGGTGCTTTAATTTTTAAATCGCAACTAGCCATGTTCTTGATGGTAAGAAAAGGTCCCAATAGTATATTTGGCGTCATCTCTAATGGAATTAAGGGATTGAATAAAGGCGGTGGGTGGGTGGACAAAATAAAATTTTTTATTTTTAATCCCCGAAATTATATTGTGATAAATGATAATGATGATGATGTGTTGAAATTTGTTTGGTCTGTTGAGAACACAACTGGTGTGTAACCATCAAAACTTATATTAAAGTTACTTTTTTAACAAAAAAAATTTTTTTTTTTCTTTGCTAATTTATAAATTAAACTTTTTAAGTTTTTTTATAACTTAAACTTTAAAAAAACTAACTTAAAACAACAATGGGTAAAAAAACCAATAAAAAAAATCAACAATTAAATTCCACTGACAATATAATTCATAAATCACCACCAACCCCACCTTCTTCTCAAGCATCACAAACAACATTGGTTAATGGACATTCCACTGCTTCAGATAATAGTAAAAAGCAACATGATAAAGAAATTGAGCCTTCCGCTTTTAAAAGTAATAACAATGGAAAAGTAAAAAAATTCAACACCAATACTAATACTAATACAAATACCAATACGGATAATATAGAAAAGGTAATAAATTATTCAATAGTCATTTTAAATATTAATTAAATCTAATTTATTTCTTTTTTCTTTTTATTTAGCCATCAAAAAAAACTCCAAAGAAAGTGAAATCAAAAGTAATTATTGTTTTTCACATTTCCATTTCTTTCGATTTTTTTCCCTCATCAAAAATTAATACTTATCATCAAACATTTATATTTTTAATTTTTTTAGAAATCATCAAAATCAAATTTTCTTGTCAACTTTTTCTCATGGAAAAAAATATTACTAATATATATCTTTGGTGTAATATTTGGTTGTTACGAGAAAAAACGTGAAGAATGCTCCGAGATGGGAGAATTGTTTTGTTTCAACGGTTTATCTCAATACATCTTAAAAAACGACTGGTTTAAACATTACGTTGAACCCGGTATCATTAGATTAAATGCTGATGCAGTAACGTATACTAATAAAGCTCATGAACTAATTTATCCACATTATGAACTACATGCAAAACCTCATGTTGACACCTATATAGAAAAATCTCGACCATACTTGGAACATACTAAAGTTTGGACTACAGAAAATGTTTATTCACCAACCAAGGATACTCTTCAAAAATCATTCGTAAAAGTCGGATCACTTTATAATCAACATGCAAAAGAACATGTCAACAAATATTATTATAAAACACAAGAACTGTTAACCATCTATATAAGCAAAGTTCAAAACTATGTATTGAAGGCTTATGAATCGTCAATAAGTTTCAACAATAAAAAAGTCCAACCTTTTTATCGATCGGAAGTCAAACCACGTTTGATTGCATCAAAAGTTAAAGTCGTTGACTTTTATAATCATAAAATGGTCCCATTCGCTAATCAACGTGTTGAAGATTCCAAATATTTAATTAATAAGGTAATAATACCTGCTTATCATGATCATGCCGAACCTCATATATTACAAGTAATCAAAGTTGTCAAAGAGTTTATTGAAAAAATGAAACAACAACTTGCTGAATTGACTAATCCAGACGATAAAAAAGTTGCTGAAAAAGCTGCCGCCAAAGAAGCTGAAAGAAAAAGTAAAGAAGCAGCAAAACTAGCTGAAAAAAAACGTAAAGAAGCAGCAGAACTAGCTGAAAAGAAACGTAAAGAAGCAGAACAAGCTGAAAAGAAACGTAAAGAAGCAGAACAAGCCGAAAAGAAACGTAAAGAAGCAGAACAAGCCGAAAAGAAACGTAAAGAAACAGCAGAACAAGCTGAAGCAGCGGCAATCATTGCAACTAAAAAATCTATTCACGAAACAACCAAAAATCTGTTACCTATTCTTAAACAAAACCTTGCAACACTACTTAAAAATTACGAGAATAATTCAATCAAATTAAAAACTGAAGGTGAAAATGACATCGACTCAAAGGTTTCAACATACAAAACATTTTGTGATGATCAAACCTCCAAAATTGAAAGTGTTCAAGATGATAAGGAAAGTACCGACTTCAATGAGAAAATCAAACAAATTCTTAAAAATGTTAACGAGAGAGGACGTGAAACAATTGTAGGCATATCATTACCATTAAAGGCTTTTAATAGTAAATTAAATGAATCTGATGACCAATTTCGTAATGACAAATCAACACAAATTGAACAAACAAAGTCAAAGATTTTTGAAACAGTGAAGGCTAATAACAAGAAATACGTTGACGATGAATTGACTAATTTTGTTCAACAAGAGATCAATACAGCTTCAGTAGAGGTCGATCAAAAATTTCAAAAAATATCTTCAAAAATTAATACTAACGATAAGGTTATTATTGAAGATAAAATAAATTCATCGAATGAGAAAATAAAAGAATTGAGTAGACAAGTTTTAGAATTTGGTAAAAAAGTAAGAAATTTAATCATTAGTAGAAATAAAGAAAAAAGTAAAGTGGTTGATAGCACTACTCCTAGTAGTAAAACCGTCAATAATAAACAAGAAGAATCAGAAACAACCCCCAAATC
Source organism: Entrophospora sp. SA101 (assembly GCA_958430865.1). NCBI lineage: Eukaryota > Fungi > Glomeromycota > Glomeromycetes > Entrophosporales > Entrophosporaceae > Entrophospora > Entrophospora sp. SA101. The sequence goes on along the minus strand of CAUDNR010000201.1, from coordinate 18,016 downwards.
AAAAGTAGAATCACCACAACTTTTGGTTCAATCACCTGATCTTGTTTTAAGTACTTTGAAAAGAAGATATGATCCTATTTTATTAAAATTAAAAGAAAATTATAAAAAAATAACTAATAATGAAAAGGGAGAAGAAGAGGAGGAGGAGGAGGAGGAGGAAGAAGAATATGAAGAATATGAAGAAGGAGATGAAGAAGAAGATGATGATGAAGATTATGATGAAGATAATGAAGATGCTGAAGATACTAATGAATACGTAAATGACAAGCAAGGAACTGGAACAGATGAAAAGTAATACCGAATGGAGGAAAAAAATAATAAATAATAAAATGAATAATAAAATAACAAATAATAGATATTAGAATAAATAAAATAAATAAATATTATTTAGATATTTCTTTTCGTCAAAATAAAAATACTTATATTGCTGAATTTAGAAAAAACTTTTATTATATTGATGATAATAAATTTTTTTATATATAAATACTTTCTTTTTTTATATTTTCATATTTTCATTTTTTTTTTTTTTATAACAATTATTTATACATAATTCCACATCTTTTTTTGCATTGATTATATTATTATCATATTAATTTTCTTTATTAAATATTTTTTTTTTTTTTGTAATAATTTTTTCTTTTTAAATTATTAAATAAATTACAATGTAAGTAAATATCTATTTATCCACTCGTTAACAAAAAAAACTCGTTGATTAAATCAAAAATTGCCACCAAACCTTTTTTAAAAGTTCATCACTGTATAATCTCTTAAATCCTAATCTATAACAGCAAAATAAATACCCTCTTGACTGATCCATTCAGAATTTTTATCATTCCTTGAACTGCCCACAACTTCAATATGTCCGTGAATGGGGTTGCTATAGGTGTGATCACGATTTGCTGATAAATATCGGCCTGTTTCAACATGTTGTAAATAAATTTTTTCTTCTCGATTCCAATGTGTTGATGATTTGTTTGTACAAATTATCTTCCAATTATCACCTATATATAATGAATTAATTAATCAATTGGAGAGAATTGATGATGTCGTGATGAGGTAGAGGAAGGAATAGAAGGAATAGAAGGAATAGAATGGAAAGAAAGAAAGTAGGAAGAAGAGAAAAGGGGTGGGAAATGACGTTATAATTTATTTATGTACCAGAATCTAAACCATCAAAAGCACTAATTTCTTGTTGATTTGATAAAGGTGAACGGTGTTGATGACTATGTAAAAATTTATTTGTGCCGGCATGTTGTAATCTAATAATTGAATCACATAGAATTGCTTTTCTAACAATATAAAAAAAAATGTTTCTTATATTATTTTTTGCTTCAATTTTTCCATTGTTTCATTTTTATCTTTCCATTTTTCTTTTCTTACAAGCATAAAATAATGGTAACAGTTACCCTCTATGACAAATATCTCCATTTGCAGCTTTCACAATCCACAGTGACTCAGGATCATCTGGCAATGGTAACCCTGTTACACCTTGTTGACCAGATCCGGTTCCTAAAACAAAAAAAATAATTATAAAGCGAATGAGTGATTTAATATAATTAATGAAAAAAATTGGTTTTTGTCCAAAGAATCTTTATATTTTACCATAGACTACTTTTTTTTCTGAATGTAATTTATAATTTGATGAACCGTGCGTTAATTTTATTGCTGAACCACATGTTACTTTTTAAATTGATTAAGAGCAATAGTTTGATTAATTGGTTCCATTATGGAACTTTGGAGAAAATATAATTTGTTCAAATGATAAATTTTCCTTTTTTTTTTTTACCTCTTTCAAATTCTTTATTTTTCGAAATAAAAATAAATAAAAATTCAATTAATTTTAATTTTGTTTTTCTTAACAAGCCTCAAAAAATCTTTTAAATCTTTTAAACCAAGCCTCCTACCTCCAACCAATTTTTATTACTAAAACAAACTCAATTACCTTCGGAAATGTCTAATGCTTGACTTTTTACAATCGATATACTATTGATGATGATGATAACTAATATGATTATTATACTTTTAATATTGTCTAATTTATAATTCATTTTTCTAATATGTTTTTTTTAAAAAAAAAAATTGAAATTTGTGAAAATTTAATTGGAATTTGTAACAAGAACACTGGAATATGTTACACAGAACATGTTGCTCACCAAACCATGTCGACTGAACAATGATAAAGAATCCGGGCTAGTGATTAAACATTTTAATTTATGAAATGGTCTGTACGGAAGGAATCTGGATATTCATTAATTATAACAATGACTACTAGGAATCATCCTTCTTGTCCCAGTGACAATAGGGAGGACAGGTCAAAGTTTTTTGTACAATTGTTACTTGAAATTGGAACAACTTGCTTTCCAACAAATAATCCTGAAATTATATAGTAGATGCATTTTGCTTGATTAATAATAATAATAAAAAAAAGGATTACTATATGTATCAATGATTTTCAGGAAATATTTATAAATTAATTCAGTAAATATTTTTTATGTAAAGAAAAACTATTAAAATTTTAAACAGTTCATTATATAATGCAGATTTGGAGTGTTGACCAATTTGTCCAGAATTCACATTTATTTTTGAGCTTGGCATAATCACATTTTTTTGGTGCACCACACATCTATTTCCAGAGAATGGGCTCAAAAGTACATTCCCAAAATCCCTTTATGTCTTCAAAACAGCCACATTTAAAATATTCAACACAATCACCAAATTTCATCTTGTTAAAATAAAAGCAACATAGAACTGATATTAAATCATCATTTAGCTCAAAAACAAATTGGTCAAAACCATCAGACAGTAGACCCAAAATTCGAGGAGAAGCATAATGGTAGGTACCAGAGTATGTGTTCAGAGTATTCATTCATCCTACTTGTTTTAATTCTTTTATAAAATTTCATCTTCTCCAAGTTTGGGCTTGGATATTACATCAAGGAGATACATTTATAATTGACTAAATGCCCATGTACACTTAGGCCATTAAGCATGATATACTTTCCTTTTGACAAATTAGATCGTAACTTAATTTGTGTTGGAACCCTTGGATTGTATTACCTTGATAATGCGGGTGGTGGTAGCATCAAGATAAAATAATATATGTTTTTATATATTTAATAAAATATTTTGTGCCTTTTTTGGGGTGCTATAGTTTTATAATTCATCAGTCACGCGATATTGTCCTGTGTAATGAGAATGTTTTTGCATCTAAGCTACAAGAACTGCTAAAATATTCGAATCATATGTTGAATCAAGTTGGCCTGATCCCACAACGCAATTTATTGGACTATGTCCATGCATTTAAAATAGAATTCAAGTCATTTATCCATATTAATATATATGTCAAATATGTCTCGCAAATCTAGAAATAATAGGCGAAAAACCCAAGGTAGATTCACCGATAATCCTAAACAGTATATACAATTTTTAAACTGGGATAAGTACATGCAAAGAAAAGACAGTGATCACATAACTATCATAAATAAGAATACACAAGATGTGAAAGCGATTTTTAATTATGCAGATATTTAGAGGTAAATAATCTCGATCCGAATATTCTCGGCCATGCTTAATACTACTATTAACTTCATCATCCCTTTTTTTCGTATTTCATAAAAATTTTCCGCTAACATTTCCAAAAATGTAACCTGAAGTTGGTCGTGAACACTTGTTGACGATGGTCATGTTTGTTCCATTTTGGAGTCTGAAATCGGATATGATAATCTAATTAATTAGGTTCTATATCATTAAACAAGGTTACAACTGAGAACGCAATGTGAGCTTTTGCTTTTCGTGTTACAAAACACGCATACCGTGCTACGCGAGAATAAAAATTCAATTAAGTTGGGTTTTGCGTCTTCTTTGTCGCAAAGAGCAAAAAAAGACATCGCTCGGGCCAAGACAATAGTCTATTTTATTAAATTCGAAACATATGAATAGGACAGCCGTCCAAACTTATTTTTTTGTTATTTTTTCGTAGAGAAATTCCTCTCAGGCTAATCCAGCGCACGGAACTCACCTTCTACATTCGGTCACATGAAATAATTGTCGTTATTATTATACAACGTTATTATAGGAGACCGTTCTGGTAACACAAATTTTAACCCACGCAATTGTTGATTGATTGACTAATTAAAATCGTGAATTTAAAAATAAAACATTTAATGTGGGTTTGATTCATTGTCAACAATCACTTCACGAACAATTGTTCCATTAACAAATGGTTCGAATTTAAGAAATTGGAAGCAACCATGCGACAAAACCTTTTAAAAGTTTAATAAATTAAATCGTGCTACTCGAAAATGGATTTAAAGGGTTGGTTTTTGACTTGGTTGAAGAATAACTCTCTTCCTAACTCTTCTCTTGACCATATCTCTCGATATAATCAAAAATAACCTTAATATAACGAATGTCAAAATGATTGTAAACGCGACCAATTTAAGATATACGATCAAGATGAAACATGAACGAAATCAAACAAATTTATTTAATAAAATAAAATTTACAACTAAAAAAATTTTTTTTATTGGATGTTTGTTTGTTTATTTAATTTATTTATATATATATATTTGTACGACCTATCTTATACTAATACTTCATTTCAATAAAAATATAAAATCCACAAAGTTCATTATCAACATTGACATCACCTTTTAAAGGTTCAAATTTACCAAATAAATTTTCAAACAGTTTTGGAAATTCAACAAAGAGATAATTCATATCACAATCATCTGTATCATAGTTTTTTTCCTGAAGGGTGTTTACAACCATTTTATAAAATATTGATGGGCTAGGTGGAGGAAAGGTGCGTGTGGATTCAAGTTTACCAGTTATTTTCCTTTGAATTTTTTTGATGTGTTCTTTTCGACAAAATCCTTGACATGAATGTGTGAAATTTTCATTGAAATTCATTCCTTGATAATCTTTACTCCAAGAGATGAAATAATCACAATAACGGTCTAGCAATAATCCTTGTGTTTTAACAGATAATTGACTAAATAGTTGGTCTGATTTGTAGACTGAGAAGTTATCAAGAACCAATTTAGACGAACTCTTATAAACATTTTTGAATCTGTAAAGATCAGCTAGGACAAGTGATAATAAAGGTCTAGATGGGAACTCACGTTCCAAGAATTCTTTTCCTCTTTCAATAAATGAATCGACCAAATATTTATCAGCAATTCGAAACAATTCTGCAACATTATCCCAGGTAATCAGTAAACTACTTCCTGGATAAATAAAATCCAAAAGATCTTCAAATGTTTGCATTGGTTCGTCAAGTTCAATGTTTTGAATTCCTTGAGTATTGCTGCTAGTGGCGGCATCTATGAATAAATCTTTGAAAATTTGAGATGCAAGACTTAAAATTAGTTTATGGATCTTAAATGATTTATCTTTGACGATTATTATAATATCACCATCAGGATAATTATGTTTAGATGATAACATCTTCTTAATCAAGCAAGAGTTAAATAATTTTATATGTAAGAAAAAGAATATTCAAGGAATGGTAAATTAATAATAATAAATTCATTTATTATTATTATATTTTTGTTATTTATTATGATTGTTTTTGTTTTTGTTGTTACACCGAATATTACAAATTTTGTGTGTAATAACTTTGTTTTTTTTTTTCTTTTTACACAATAATAAGGAATTGAAGGATGAAAAAATGAGTAAAGAGTGTTCGTAACTTCTGATCATTTTGATAAAAATTTTGTCCGGCTTAAATTCATGTAATTGAAGCAAATTATGTGTTTTATACGTTGATTGTACGCGAATTTAGAAATTTGTCATATTTGAGATCTATGCATGTCAAAAGTGTGAGTTTTATTTTTTCTAAACATTAATGTTAACGCAATATTAAGAATGGCTAAATATTGACATTATTCCTGGTTTAATTCTTTATTACAATAAGGAATATATTGGAGAAGTTTTATCATCATACTTTTTAGAAAGTATTAAATATAAAAAGGGGGTTTTTTAAAAAATTTAAAATTCATTATAGAATCGATCGGCATACCATTTCCCACTTTCTACAACCAAATCCAGGAAATCAACCTGAGCAATCAAGCAACAACATCTCATTTCTTTCCACGTACTCAAAACGAAGTGAAATCAATCAGGGATTGGGGAATGTACCATCGACGCGTGAACTACTCCCCCCACCTTTTGAAATGTGGCACCCTTCGAAAAAGCTTCAAGAACTCTCGGACGAATTCGAGAAAAAAATACTTTACGATCGTCCATCTGTTCCTTGTGCCTATTGTTCTGTGCTGATGATGAGAGCTGCGGTTAAATGGATTGATTACGATCTTGACGAAACTTACGACATAATGATAGCGTTTCCAGACCTCCGATTACCTTTGCGCGTAAACAACAGGGGCCAAACCAAGATCGCTGTGTGTTCATCGTGTAAATCTATGAAAAATCACCGCTTTCCACCTACCCTAGCGGCGATACCTGAGGAAATAAGTGCAGTTCCGATGAAGCATCGCAAACGCATATCTCCAATTCGAGCACAACATTTGCAATGGAACAATAGGAGTCGTTACCAAGAGTATAGACCACAATAACGTCGAGGTCACTTTCCCAACAAACGAAAACATTGTTAAGATCAATGTTCAAAAAGCTACCGCGAACTTTGAAATTAACGGAGTACATGCCTCGAGACACCAATTCCCTTTACAGAACGCTCTTGCGTCAACCGTCCACAAGACCCGAGGCCTAATGTTGCCGCACGTCACCTTGACCATAGATCAAAATATGTTTGCTCCTGGTCAGATCTATGTGGCGATGAGTCGATCTCCTTCCTGGAATTCGATGGACATTTTTGATTTCGATTTCGATTCCTTGAAGGTAGATAGGAATGTGATAAATGAATACAAGAGATTGAAATTGTTAAACGAAAAAGGTCTAATAGAGATGATTCAACGCTGATTTGGTTTTTCATAACAGTAATAGATGTTGAAAAAAACATTTTTTAAAGTTTTCTATTTTGTATAACGTTATTGTATCACATTAGTTAATGTTAAATTAGACTATTTGTATAACGTCGTATCACCATGATAACAATAAATGATGCAACTTCATGATTTAGTACTGTAGTAACAAAACATCTTTGCTGTTTCTTTGTACGTACACATTAGACTATTAATAGATTACTTTGCTCGAGTTTTCGATCGTAAACAATTGATTGGTTAATTCAAATTCCAGTGAAGCATTAATTGGGTCTTTTTGTGTTTTTTGCCACGTCGCCAATTTTGAGAAAAATTTTCCTATTTTGTTCATAGATCTTGTCCTTAATGCTTGTACAAACTATTGAATAATTGATAAAACGTTTGTTAGAATATTTTGAAAGCTTCATAAATCTTGTCCTTAACGCTTACTTCGATCACTCCTATACAAACTGGATCTTATCATCCTCAAAAAACGATGATTCGTTGTTGTCGTTGCTACTAATTACTGAATTATAATATTATTGATTGATGGATCTTCATATATTACAAATGTAACCAATTAGCGAAATTTATCTTTTTTTAATTTTTTAAATTTTTTAAAAATGTTTCCTTAACTAAATAAAATAAATAATAAAAATTAACAAAAGGGAGGGTCATGTCACGAGGGGTCAACACCCAACATGAGCCACCCGTGTCAGTGCCACCTCCCTAGCACGTGGGACTTTACAGCCGGTCCAAAGTGAGGCATTGCACCTAAGGGAGCCGGACACAGGGGGTCTTATGTGGTACTTCATCATTGCATGACTTTTCCCTGACCGATACTATTATACAAATTCTATGACTTATATATCAACTTTTTTTCAAGTTGTGCAAAATATGGGATACTAACCATTTCATTGGATTA
>CAUDNR010000199.1:27747-37875 GCA_958430865.1 Entrophospora sp. SA101 | reverse complement strand
AAAAGAAATTAATTTATTAAAAATGAATATTTATACATAAATTTTATGGCCTTTTCCATCTAAAGTCAAAAAAAAAATGGAAGTCAGTTGGTAATTTTTTTGTTTATTAGGGGTCTACATTTTTTTAAAAATTGCGGCCAAATCTGGCCGCAATTTCTGTTCGTTTAAGGGATAATAAAAAACATTGATGGATTGTGACAAATAAAGTTGTGATGAAATTAAAGGCAATTGTTGATAACTTGTGGATTTGATAAATTGTTAATCTCTCTTTCTTTAGAAAAAAATACAACAACAACGATAATAAAGATATCATTAATTAATTCTTACTTGCAAAATATTATAATTAATTTAATTTAACTGTAATATATTGTCAACATTATTCTATTATGCATAAATACCAACATTAATTTAACAATTTTTATTTATTGATATTTTAATGACTCTTTATCATCTTTACAATGAGGGAGAAGGTGGCAATATCAGTGAAAGCAAACATGATAAAGAGGATGGTGATAATATACTGGATATAAATTTAAATGAGATGACTATCAAATGATTCAATGAATTTTAATAAGAAATGAAGACAATGCCAGCAATAAGACTATGTGGTTGCAACCAACATCAAAAGTTGCAGCCAGTATCTTTGACAAACAACCAAAAAATGGAAATAGAGACATTTAATAATTAATAAATATGATTTGTTTTCTCAATGGCAAAAGATTAACATATTCAAAAGTAAAAAAAAAAAAAATATTATTGTTTTTTTTATTAGCAATAATTAATGAAATGTTTTGATTTGATAACCATCCTAGATATTCATTCACACTTGGAATTTATATATATATAAATTGATTAATTATCTAATTAAATTCTTGATTTTTCTTTGTTTTTGAAATACACGCCAAAATTTCAAACACTCATCACCTAAAGTTGCTACAATTTCTCCCCCAGGGCTCAAAGCTGAGTGTAAAATACAATCTGAATGTGCATGCTTAACATCAATAATTTTCTTTAGTGAAGGATATTTCCAGATTGTAAATTGGAAATTTGGATCTCCATGAGTTGATAATACTTCATTGTAGTGATTTGACCAAACAATTGATGTAACCTGTGATTGAGTATTAATTGATTTCAGTTGCAATGATGTATCTGTATTCCAGAAATAAATTTGTTGATCTGCTATTCCTCCACCTGTTGCAAGCAAATTTCTTTGCCAAGGGCTCCATGCAATTGCCTTTATTTATATTATAGTGTATATATATTATGAATGTACATGTATGTATATAAAATCAAGTTATTAATATATATATTTACCTTGACAGCAGCTTTATGGTCAGTTTTAGTAAACTTTGGAATGCTTGATTTTGCATCCCAAATATTAACTTTACAGTCATCACCTCCACTAGCCAATTGTTCACCATCACTTCTCCATTTCAAACCACAAACTTCTCTATTATGATTGTGCATTTCTGCAAATTTATGTTGTGCAAGTCTAATATCATGTTTCCAGATACTACCATCCCTACATCCTGAAGCAATAATATGTTTATTCCATGTCATAACACCTACATGAGTAATATGACCACTCATTGATCTAATCTTTTGAACACTCCAAATATTCCATATTTCAATATTGCCATCCTTCAATCCCACAGCAAGATGATCACCATCTTCAGACCATGAAAGACTTGAAATAGTATTAGTACCACTTCTAATTATAGTAATTGCTGACAACTCATCAGTTATTATATCCCACAAATAAACTCTTTTATCTATTCCAACTGCCACTATATTTTGGTTACTCCAATCCAATATATTTAAGTAATAGTCATCAATCACTCCTAGTACATCAAGTGTATATTCAGGGCTTGTTGGTATTATGCGTTTTTTGATACATGATGACTCTGGTTGACAATTGTAAATTTGGTTTAATTGATCAATTTTTTGATAATGGTTATTAGGTTGATGATGTTCAACCTTAAATTCCAATATGTTCTTATCAATTGCCAATCCACATGCACATGCCAATTCCTTTTGATATATTTGTTCAGGACTATTCAGATCCTTTCCAGTCCTGATATTTTTGTCCAGGAATTGCTGATCATTTGTATAATTTGGAATGAATCTATCATACTATTTTTAATAAACAAATATTTATTGTTAATATATTTTTAAATCTAAATAAAATATTTCTCTATATCTAATTCAAATATCATTATCAAACAAATATATATATATATATATATATACATACTACATGTGCCTGAGATTTAGCCTTCCTTTTTCTGGGAGACAAATCACCAGACCAACCTTTTGTTCTTTAAAATAATTATGTAAAATTTAATAATGTGTATTATGATATTCTAACTAGAGTGACAACGAGTGGTGATAACCACCACCATTCTCATGATAAATTAGAGTGGCAGGCAATAACTACCACCACCATCCTTATGATAAACACTTACCCAAAATATTTATCACGACCGGTTTCTTTTCTTCTTTTATTGTTTCCTGAAGACATTTTAAAGCAATAAAAGATAATTATTGATTTGATCAACAAACGCGTCATTGATTATTTATTATTGGCACTTGGTGTTGCACAGGTTTTTTTTTGTTGACGCGAATTGATTTTTTTTTTTCACAATTTATTTTTTGACAGAGTCCAAATATGACAAAACGTGAGTCTCCTAAAGAAGACGTGTTAATAATAGAGGTACTATTTTTTATTTGTATTGATATATATATTTAGTTTATAAATATTTTAATTGAAATCAAAATTCGGAGCAGATCTTGCTGGGTATAAGAATCTCATCAAAATGATAACAAATGATTGGCATTTTTCTTTTCGTAATCAATAATATTGATAATATTATTATAATTACAAGATGTCAAGGCAGCATGACTGACTGTTACAGAAGAAACATTTCGAATATGCAATGTTTGATTATCAGAAATTTTAGAGACATTGAGGCACGCACACTGCCTTGAACATTTTACAGCCATTCTCTCTCATCTTCCTCATGTATCTCGCATTTTACAATGCTTTACACACGATTAAATAGGATCCAACTTCTTCACGAGAAGTCTGTAGGCGTGCTGAAAAACTCATGGAAAAGGAGAAGAAGCAGGTTAGTTGGATGTGGAGATGTGATCGAAATGGTGGCTTCTTGCCAGGATCTTGCGCCTCTTGAAGGGTTCGTCCCAACAAGAGTGGGATACAAGTTATCTCTACAAGTGGTTATGGTTTTTCTTTACCAGGCTCTTGTAACTCTTTTAAGATTCGTTCTGACGAGGGGGGGGTACTAATCCCTGCAAGCATCTGAATTAGATGTGGTCCACAAACATTACTTCTTTGATAAAGGTCTACTAATCCTAGAGAAGGGATTGGTTATGTACCTTCCTTTATGCATAACAAAGAAGCGGACTGTTTGTGTGTTTTCCACATCTAGCCATTCTGATCTTAATTTTCATTCCACTAACTGGGAAATATTTTCTCACCTATTTTTCTTTCTGTTATAGTATGTTACTAAAAAAGTCAATATAATCTTCAGCAATGTAAGCTCGCGGCAAATCTCGGATAATGTGAATGAGCCTGTAAAAAAAACGATATGTAGACAAGGACGCATTATCTACATTTCCAAAAAGGAAGAAAACAATTGATAGCGTGCAAGTACCAAGTAAATAAGATACAACATATGTAGTTCGGACTGTTGTTATGATAACATTTCATTTACTCAACGCGCGTTTTTGATTTTGTTTATAGGAAAGCTCAGCCAAGAACAGGCGTTATCTCGTGTCCCTCCATCTATTACATACCCTTGGGATACCAGTATTTCAAGAAGTACTACACGCGTAGGCAGTGTAAAGCCAGCAATTGTTAATTGTTGGACGGAATTTTTCAATATGGTAAATCGACACACCTTCAATCAAGAGCCAAGACTCGATGAGCCGAATTTTACAAAAAGCATACCGATACGCATTGAGGATGATGATTATGTTGCCATGACTGTTAATATTTTTTTGATGTTGAATTCTCTTTTGGGATCAGATTATACTTTTTCGAAGCAGAAACTCTCCGACTTCACCTGTAATGGAAAGCCAGATGCTACTTGCCGTTATAGAAACAAAATAATTATCCCAATCGAACTCGAGAGGCAAATAGTTTTAGTATTAAATAGCGGACAGTTGGATTATCATTCCGATAGCAATACAAAGGATGTAGTTGATCAAATTTATTCCTATTTGCACATGAGTATTTTTTATCGTTCTTATTGTTATATTAATATGCTTTATACAGGGCGGAACGCCAAAGTGTTGCTAGCAAAGACCGAAGAGGGAAGAGTAGGAAACGCCCAGATATTATGTTCATAGCAAAGCATGATAGGAGAATCTATGAATTAATTTTTGCAGAATGTTCTCGCCTCGTCTGTGATAAACAAAAAGAAGATGATGATGAAGTGAAGCTGTGGAGAGAAATTAACGACGGCTCGTATTGGGCACATAGGGGGTGTAAGATAGATGGTGATGAGTTTGGTGTAATCGGCATTCAGGTTGCTGGACAAAAACTTCATTTATATGTTCTCATTAGAGATGATTATGAAATAAATCGCCTTTTTCTATTAAGATCAGTAGACATTCCAACACAATATTCGGATGGTGATTGCGTGTTTAGATTTGTAGAAACTTTATTATTTTTACGGGTAGAGATTTGCTCAAGTCTATAATATGCTTAATTAGTTTAATACTAATTCTTTTTTATTACATAGAGAATCTTAATTGTTGATCTTCTCAACTTTTCAATTCTGAACCTAGATTATATGGGCAAAGTGAAAACAGTTCAACGTGTCTTCACCATAGGTTTGATTTTATCGCTAATAAACTAATTATAAAAAATATGAGTCATATAACTCTATACTCCATATATTAAAAAAAATTTGCAATGCATATTACCCTCGTCAGTTCTGCTGAGAATATTTGAATCGATGTTATTTATCTCTAGATATTTACGTACCTCCTCATAATCAAATACCTCCTTTACATCCTGTGTCTTCTTATTTATGATAGTTATATGACCTTCATCAATTATATGAAAATGTAAATATTGCGTAGGATTGTAGTAAATCTACCTTGAATTTTTCGTCTGTTATTTTTGTATTTGCGAGACATATATAATATCTCTGCAAGTGTTTTATTAAATCTTTCCACGATTGCGAGGGATCTTATCACCCCCAGACTGACTGCCAGATAAGGAGTAAAGGTATTCGGAGTTTGATTATAGTCGGTACCCAATTAAGAGCCCTTCTATATTCAGTGCTCTACCTCCTCTACTTTTCGTCTGACGCTAGTCCTAAAACTATATCGGGGTCCTCGATGGGAATATAGACCAATTATTCAGATTGTTCTTGCATTAATTTTGAAGTTTTGCCCATAAACTCACGCCCCCATCACATTGCAGTAGTCGAGGCCAAGTAAGAGGAATATTTGGATTTTCATAAATTTTCTTAAAGGCTTTAGCAACCTTGTTTCTTTTGCTTGCGTTCTAAGGAAACAAAATCATTAATTTATGGAACAAACACCTGTTTCTATTATCCACACTTCTGAACTATTTTTAGAAGTGAGAGGAATGGCATATTTAAATATACTGGCGATATCTACAATAGTTAGTACCCATTTATATATTTTTCTACCTACTATATCATTGGTAAGACGTAAGAGATCACACTGATGTACAAGTAATTTTACCATAACTAATTCGTGGAATATTTTTTGGTGATGAAGTAAATTTTTGCCATTCATTCTGATTCATAAGCCAAGCACGCACTTTTTTGAATGGAAATCGATATCCTTCATTCTTAAGATCTTTCCATAGTTTTCTAAGTTAGAATGGTAACCAGTGGGATGATAGAATAATAGTTTACAAAGTGGGTCCAATTCTTCATCGGGATTAATTCTGATAATAGGTGAGTCAGAGATGAGCTGGGGGCTCGAGACTTTATCTCTTCGAAGCTTTGCTTCTTCAGTCATTCTCCGATCATAAATATTATGACGGCACTATAATTTACAGTTGTTGAAATATATTATGATGGTACTATAAATTACAGTTGAAATATATTATTATGAATTTTTCTTTCGATCCTGCATATTTACAGATATTAGAAACTAATCGGGAGTTATGAAAAGAACTATCTGAGGAGGTGGGAAATAATAATACGAATGAAAAAAAATCCGGGATCTCATAAAAGAGTTAGAACAATGTAATAGGACCGTTTTTCATCAAGGTTCTACTATTGTATACTATGAATCAGAGATACAGGAACTTAAATCCCGGATTTACAATCTTGAAAAGCGTCTACAGAAGGCATTGTTAGATATAGAGCATAAAGAAGAATCATTGGTTATATTAAATAACAGAATAAATGAGCTTCAGGAAGAATTATATACTCTCAAAAATAGAATTCGAGATTTAACATCTAGAAAATATAAAAAGTTAAACATGGCTCAGACGTCTAATATAAATGAGATTCAGAATCTTACTGAAATAGTTCAAAATGCATTCAATACTATCAATAGTATATTGTGTAGAATACCCGCAATACCACGAAATCATGAGGGTGAGTTTACTGATATTAGAAATGCCGTGGATAGACTTCAACTTATAGCTGATAGGGGAAAAAATCGAGCAGATCAGACTCAAGTCCAAGTGGCTAGACTACAGAGAGAAATTAAAGCATCTGAGGATGAAAATGCATTATCACTTATGGCATACAACAATGAAAGGCAAGCACGACACAATGTGCAATCCTTATACAATAAAAAACATAAGCGAGTTGTTGAGCTATTGTGTGAAAAATTTGCATATAAGTTTTTAATCCGCCAATTTACAAAAAAAGTTAAAGGAGTGCCAAGATCACGGTAAAGCACTCGATTTCAAACTCAGTCCCATAGAAAAGGCAAAAGATAAACAGTTATTGCGAAAACATCTCACCGAATGGGAGTATAAGACACTAGAAGCAAAAGGCTTAACGATTAAAGTTACAATGCCTAATTCACCAGATGTCTCATCATCTTTTTACTCAGATTCTAGTGATACTGGAAGTCTAACAGGGGGTATGCACCAAAAATTTGATACCATCCATAGACATGGTAGAAGAACTAGTGATATTTTGGGCAATAATGAAGAGGAATTACATTCTAGTGACAATGAGGATAGTGAAAATTCATCAAACTCCATAATTATTGAAGGTATGTCTAATACTGATATACCGCCCCTATTTAATGACTCGAATTCTTCTAGTTCAGATGATTCAGATGATTCAGAAATTCGAAGTTTATTTTCTTCAGATAATGATATTCATGCAAGTTGTAGACAAATACACATTCAGAATATTAGATTACAACATAAGGTAGAACAAGAATTGAGAAAATACCACAATGAAAGAGGCTTATTGGAATTTGATCGAGATCATCTTGTAAATGATCTTGAAATAGCTGAGGATGATATCAACAATCAGAACCAAATAATAAATAATTTAAATCAAGAAATTTTACTGCTTCAGAATAATATACATATAAATAACAATCGAACAGGTATGGCAGGGTACCCATTACCAAAATTTAACGGATTACCAGGTGACCTTTGTCGATGGTGCGAATGTGGTAATATTCATCCAAATGGTGGACACAATATACGAATAAGAATTGAAGGGATTATTGAAAATTGTTTTGGAGACGATGCAAAAGATTGGTATGAAAGTAATATCAAAGGTAAAAATTGGGAGTCACAACATATTACAGCAAATATTGGAGTAGCAGATCTCCATGCTATTAATGCATTAACTAACAATGGAATTCGTGCTATTAATGCTAATAGATTTAGAGGTCGATCTTGTACTATCTGAGATACTCCAAATGATGCTAATTTACCTGCAGTACCAGTAGTTCCAGCCCATACTGTGTGGGATGAAGATTGGTTAACATCAGGTGGACGGCCTACAGACTTACCTCCCAACGCACCTAATGCTGGAAATGATGCTAATATTGTAGCTTCAGGTATTCGAATTGGTCAAATGATAGATCGTTTTAAACATGAACATCCCACTATTACTGCAGAAAAGTCGCAAGTAATGTTCCATTCTTTGACCCAAGGTAATGAACCAGTAAATCGTTATTACTCAAAATTAAAAAGATTGATTAAACAAGCATATCCAGCATTGGCAGATGCAAACCAAGATGAACTTCTTAGACAGCAATTATTCAAGGGGATCACAAATGAAAATAAAATAATAATAAAAAAATTAAAAATAATAATAAAAAAAAATAATAAAAAATAAAATATATGTAAAAAAAAAAATAATAATAATAATAAAAAAAAAATAAAATGTAATAAAAATAAAAAAAAAAATATTATCTTTAGTTTTGTTGTACCTAGGGGTATGGGGGGACAACTCAATGTTGCACATATAGATATTTGCCGATCTTCCAATTCCAAAACTGTCACCCCTTCAAAAATTAAAAATGTCATACGTTTCATAGTAAAAAGAGAACTTTACATAGAAAACTTTACACACAAGAGTTTTTGAACAGCCGATGCAAAAAAGTTAAGTTATTATTGTTGAAAGCTTTATACTTCTCAAATTTTCTCTTGATCGGGCTTGAAATGACATTGTTAATTGTTAATTACCAAGAAAACATATATTATATATAAGATTAATGACAATTATACTCATTTTACTTCTGTTTGCAAACAAACTACAGGCGATAACAAAATTAAAACGATTATAATAAGCATAGATATTGTGTGAATGATAAGCAGGTAAAGAAGTAATATATACATATACTGTACATATATAAACAATTATTAAAGTATATATATAATAATAAGAAAAAAAACATTTTTTTTTTATTACTTCAAAGATGACAATGAATCCTTGAAGAAAAACAAACCTAAGTTGAGGCATAGTTACTTGCATCTCGGGATCTATTTCAAGAAGACAATTTAAAGATTCAATGCTCTGTTTAACAGAAAGTTCATAGTTTGCTTCTGCAAATGAGCATGAACCATCTGCCCAATAAAAATGGGCAAGAGCAGGAACAGTTTTATTGTTTGGTTTACGCTGAAGTAATACAACTATTATAATAATAATTGATTGATTGATTAGTCGGGTGTTTTTATCAAAGATAAATAAGAATATTATTAGTGTCAAATCAACATACGAGAAGCAGTTGATGGTTGTAAAGTTGAATTGTCATGATTTTTTTCTTCGAGAGATGACTCATTGATCATTGATGAAATTCCTGAATCGGGATTTTCAAAGTTCAAAAGGATACGTTGACTCCATGCTAATAAGCCAGCAATGCTATCAGGTTCATGTATTTTTTGAAGGCTTTGAACTAAATAAAATATTACATGAAATAATAATATAAAATTATAAATGAAATATGTATAAATTACAATTATTTTATTAGCATAAATAAATTAAAATTTACCAATATTCATAAGTGTTTCTTGAAATTCCATCAGTAACTCCATTCTATTGACAGTCGCTTCGCCTTTTAATATATTGATTTGATTCAAAAGAGACTAATAACAATAATAGCAACAAATTAAATATACAATCAAACAATCAAAAATCTCACTATTCATATACCTGATAGCCATGTTTTAAAGCCATAGCATCATCTCCAACAATTTTAGCCCCTTTTATAATTCCAGTTCTGACACGAGAAAACCATTCATCACAAACTTTACGATTTGTACGAAAAAATATAATACTTGCACGGGGTGCCTGTGGTAATCTTCCCAGTGCTGTTCCAACAGCTGCATTATATATTTGTAATTCTAACCGATCAATCAAATTTAAAAAATCATGTAATTGATAAATTCTACTGAATCTAAAAAAGATTAAGATTTCTTATTAATTAGCAATTTCAAATAATAAATATACGACGAAAAAAATCAACTCACCTATCATGTATATTGGGATCAGTGTTAGAATTATCAAAGATAGAATTAAAATCCTCTTCCAAAAATTCATTTAATTTTTTTTCAATTGCGTCAAATGTCTTTGAAATAAAAATATATATTGAATATATCAATCAAAAAGAAACAAAAGAAACATTCACATATTT
>CAUDNR010000199.1:0-21828 GCA_958430865.1 Entrophospora sp. SA101 | reverse complement strand
TCAACAAAATTGCATGGGTTAAATTTTTGTGTTCCCTCCTGTTAATTTTGTGTTCCCAGTACGTTCCCTCCTGTAGGCAGAATGAGCAGAATGCAAAAAAGATGAGCAACCAAAAAATTTTTTTTACTTAATATAAAAGTACAAAAAATGTTTTCATAATAAATACCATATTTAATAAAACCAAGGAAGTTTTTTTCACAAATTTTGTTTGATTGGTTAAAGACTTGTACTAGTCACAAGTTTTTTAAAAAATTTAAAATCCCACAATTGTCACTAATTATCATATGTGTAACCTTATTGCATGGAGCCTACCCTTAAAAAATAATTACCAATTTTAATTGCTAAATATGTGAATGAAAAATCAAAATACAGACTATTTTGCAAAGGCTTCGGGTCCTTTGTATTTATATGAAGTAATGAAAAATTAAGAGTTATATATTAAACATTTGTCTGCGATTTAGATATTAAGTTTTATATATGGGGGGTTTTCTAGCAAAAACCGGCTGAGAAACATAATAAATTTTTCGAGAAAATGACTCCTGAAAATTTGTTACACGAAAATTGGTTATTTTAAACCCCAAAATTTGTTACTATTTTTAAAAAATAAAACGGCCGAATTTTCATAATTCTTATATTTATAAATAAATTAAATTAAGCAAAATCTTTATAAATAGTGTAAAAAATTTTAAAGACAAGTAAAAATCCAAATATTATTTTATTAAAAAAATATCATCTGTAATTTCCACTATGTCTTTTTATTCAATTCCTAACAATTCGGAAGAAAATATTGAATCACCTGAAGATTTGCTTAATAGTGAGACTATAGATGATTTGACTTCAGAAAATCATCAAACCCCAGATGTCATCATGAAAACCCATGAAAATTTAATTTTTCAAGATATTGAGTTATCTGAATTAGGATTAGAAGAATATGAACCAAATGAATTGGTACTTGAAACAGTCTATGATTTGAAACTATTTTTTAACAATTCATCAAACTGTAATTGTCGAAAAAAATCTAGAATTTGTTTTGAAAAAATTGGGTTCAAAAATTTTTTTGAAAGATACATGGAACTAAAAGAATTGGAAAGTAAAGAATTAGATCTTTGTATTAAAACACAACTAATGGTTTTTAAATATAAATTAAAGAGTGGAGATGATAAAACCACCCATAATTATAAATATCAATTTAACTCATCAATACCCATTTGCCATCCAGTTTTTTTAAAATTGTGTGGTATTCATAAAGACAAATTACTTGCTTTGCAAGATTAAAAACAAATGGTTTAGAGGATTGTGTCCATGGCAATATTAAAAATGTTCCTAAAGTTAATTCACTAGCCTTAGTTGATCTTGATTTAGCAAATATATTTAAACAATTTCTATTGCAATATTCAAATATACATGGTTTACCTTCTCCAATGAAACTCAGAGATGATTCAGAACCGTATATCTATTTACCAACTGATCAAAGATATACTACAGTCTATAAAGAATTTCATAGACATTTTTATTTATAACATGATGAATCTACCAAAATTATTGCATATGAAACATTTTACAATCTTTGGCAATGATTGACACCACACATTAAATTTCTAACATCTGGAAGTGATCTTTGTGATACTTGCGAAGAATTTAGATCAAATTTAAAAGCAACAAAGGATCAAGATGATAAGAAAATATCAAGTTTGAATATGATAAGCATCTTCTAGCTGCAAAAGTTGAAAGAGAACACTATAATCAAGTAATTAATAAATATAAAAATGATTCATCAATAACACACATCTGCTATGATTGGGCACAAAGTGTTGTAGCTCCCTATTCTCCTCAACAAGTTGGATCAATTTATTTCAAGTTACCTTTTTTAATACATCTTTTTGGTGTATGTAAAACTGATGAAGGTGATAACCATCAGCTAAATTTTACCATAGGAGAGGATGATGAATCACCAAAAGATGTACCAAAAGGAGCTAACACAACCTTAAACATGGTTTATCATTTTCTTTTAAAAATTGGAAATGTTAATAAAAAATCTCTCTATGTTACATGTGATAATTGTTCTGGACAGAATAAAAACAATCTATCACTCTGGTTCTGGTCATGGATAATAATGTTAGGGTGGTATGATAATATTTACATAAATTTTATGATCCCTGGGCATACAAAATTCATCTGTGATGCTTATTTTGGATCCATTAAAAAATTATACAAAGATAGTCACATAAATACTGTTGATGATGTTGAAAATGTTATAAATGAATCATCTAGAAATAACAAGTCAATTAGATATAATGATGGCTTAGGTTGGAGGTGGCATGATTTTAGTTCTTTATTAAATGATAATTTTAGAGCTTTACCAAGTATAAGAAAATATTACCATTTTCAATTTAGTGGTAGTTTAGAAGATATTGGAAAAGTTTATGTTTCAAAAAAATCTGGTGGGGAAGAAATTTCTTTCAAACTTCTAAAAAATACTAATTTTGATAAAAATACTCCATTAAATATACTTGAGATTGCTCCATTATCAGATGATAGAAAAAATTATTTGTATAAAAAAATTCGCCAGCATGTAGATGAGCCATTTAAAGATATTCTTTGTCCAAAACCTAACTAATTTAATAGTTTAATTCGTAATACGTGACTCAAGTAGTGAAATTTGCCGATCATCATTAAATTTTCTGGTGATAATAAATATTAGTATTTTTGAAAAATTTGAGAATCTCACTTTTCTTAATAACATTTTTTCATATATTAAGTAAAAAAATTTAAAATAATGAGTAGAAGTAAAGATTATCCTGTTTCTCTAATTTCAGTTGGCTCTTTAAAAGAGAATTTACATTTTGGTGACTTTTCTCAAAATTGGTGGGAAACTAGACAAAGCAATAATTCAAATGATATTGACAATATTTCTATTTTATATCCTATTCGTATTGGCATGGAAACAATGGTTATTCTTAATGAGACACGATTTTTTATTACTGTAGTTCAAGGCTGTGAAGGCTCATTATACCAACCTGGATATATATGTGAAGTTAATGGTAAAAAAAGTGAAGTTTTTAGTAATTCTTCAGCTGCTATAACTAACACTTATCAGGAACTTTTTAGCAGTAAATCAAAATTTTCTGGTCCTCTTATAATGGGACATAATAAATCAAAAATTAATGAACAAATTCTTGCAGACATAACTTTCTATCCATTTAATTGTATGTTTTCAAACATAAAATTATTTGTATATGGAATAGGTGCATTTACAAAGGATCATCTAGATAATACAGGTCCAGGTTTCAAATCATCTTTTGTTTATTTGATTGGAGCCAAAAAAATAAAAACTTTATTTGTTCAAGAAATTAATGAGAAGAACTCCAGTGTAAAAATGTATCAAAATTATAATTTGGTGTTCACATATATTGGTAATAGTCCTAATAATGTATGGGAGAAAGTTGGCATACTTTCACAGCATAAAGGAATAGATTTATTTGGTATAACAAGCCCTCAAGTTCAATCTTATATTCAAAAATTTCGTGTACCTAAATGTCTGCCTGAGGAATGGATTATAGAAGAAAAAATGAAACCTCTATGGGAATATCATTTACGACGATTCACATTAGCTTCAACACCATGGAATGAATTTTTTACTAAATGGTACCATGAAACGAAGACCATAATTGAAATTACTGCTGCTTTAAAAGCAATATATCCATCAACTCATTCATTTAATGAAAGAGAAATGCGAGCTTGGAGGACAATGTTGACTCATGCTGGATGTACAAATATAACACCTTTTAATAAAGGTGCATCACCAGTAAGTCATATATAAACAATGTATTTTTCATGCTTGAAATAAATTTCTATTACTCACTATTATTTATGCTGGTAGCATGAATTTTGGACAAAATCCAGCAATCCAGAAGCTGATTGCAATAATTTACAGTTTTTATATGATTCAGCATTTTTGAAACCAATTCCTAAACAGTATTGTAGTGATGGTGATGTTTTTTGGGATAGTTTTCAACAATCATTGCAAGCTAATGCAAAGGGATATAATGGAAAAAGAAGAATTCTATCTATAATAGCAGAAAAATTTCCATATAAAATTTTGACAGAGAAATTGAAAGTAAGTATTAGGATATAAAAATCAATCATCAATTAAAATTTATTTTTATAATTATAATAGGTGGCTTCTAATACAATTAATGAAGCAAAAAAATATGCACGAATTAATGGTCCTGGCTGTGCAGTAACTGAAAGACCTATTAGAAAAATCAAAAAAATTACTTATGAACAAGAAAATCAATTCAATTCTTTTTTTCAAGATAAAGCCCATGTTATAATGAGCTCTTATAAAACTGATGCCAAAACAGGAGAACCAGTAGTTTACCTAAAAAATACAAAAAGGGCATTATGGGAAAAATTTAAATATAGTTTTCCCAATGGCATTAAAAGAACAACTTTCTACACCAAGCTAATGGGTAATCAATATGTTTATCGTGAAGATCTTGGGGGCTTGTGTTCCATATGTAGCTCATATGGATATGAAACATTTGAAAACATTATGAACCTGATAAAAGAAAAAATAAATAATATGGAATTACAGGTATTAATTAAAATATATGAAATGTGATATATAATAATCCACTAAATAATATTTCAATTAAATTAAAGAATGCCTTCCACTTACGTTGCCAATCATTACAACGATACTTAAAAAAACAATATGAAGAACATTTAGTGGTTACAGATCATGGAATAACTTCCCATGACTTGTGCATAAATCATTGCCTATTATATGCCTTTGGTGAGTGTAATGTTCCTCATACCCATACCTGCAATAAATGTCAAGAAGTATTCAAGCTTTTTGAAGATTTAAAAACAAATCTGAATACTTATTATGATGAAATCCAAGAATATCAAGATCGCTTGCTTTATTATATTGCACACCAGACCAGGAAAGTCTATTTGAATGCACAATTTAATGCTTCACTTTTAGATCTGGATGAAGATGGGGCAGTATTAGTAGTAGACTATAAAATGAAAATACTACCCAAAACCTCACGTGAGACAAAACAAGATTTTTTTGGAAAAAAAGGCTGGACCTTACATACAGTCTTGTTGTATACCAAATCCAATGAAAGTTCTGAAATCAATGTGGAAGCAATAGATCATTGGTCTACTGATGCTCGTCAGGATGCATGGTTTACTGCATCTTCATTGCATTCTGTAATAGAAAATTTGGAAATAAAGCCAAAATGGGTAAGTATAATCTCTGATAATGGCCCACACTATCATAACTCAGAACTCATGATTATAATGAGTAAATGGAATGAGTGGTATGGAATTCATGTAAAAAAATGGATATTCTTGGAAGCAGGAGAAGCCAAAACAGCAGTGGATTCTCACCATGCTCAGGTTTGAATTATAAAGTAAGAAAAGAATTCATTACCTTTAAATATTTCTAATGGTGATTTATTAGATATCACTTGCAATTAAACAATATGTTCGAGTTGGTGGAGAAATTCAGGAAGGAAATGATATTACTTCAGCTATTGAAAATACTGCTGGAACTTCAGTTGCTCATATTGAGCTCAATCGTGGTAAATTTTTAATTATAAAAGATAAAAAAAAATATAAAGTGTTATTAGATGAAGTTAATAAATATTTATATTAGCTAATTACACCAAAAAAACAATAAAATTATACTTAGATAATAAAAAAGAAAAAGAAAAAACTATGACAATTCCTGGAATATCTAATTGGTTTGAATGGAATTGGCCCACAGAAGGTGAAAATGCAGGATATATTCAAGCACGAGGAATTCCAAATATTGGAAGGTGGACAACATTTTCTCCTGCACAAATTCAAAATATTACAAAAAATGAGATTAGTCAACCATCACCCCAAGTTTCTGAACCAACTAAACCAAAATCTCCTTGGAAAATACCTCTCCCACATGCATCAGGTAATTAAAGTATATCACTTGAATAACCCAAATTCATTTCTAAAAATTTTGTTGAAATATTAGGAATCTGTCCAAAAAGATTAGCATTGCCAGAATTAAAAAATGAGTTGACAAATCGAGGAATTGTATATGATAATCAAAATAAAAGGCAAAAGCTAATAGAAATGTTGGATAAAGAATTGAGTCAAGAAACTTTAGCAAATGTGGAAGGTAATAATATATGTTCATGATATTTTTAAATGTTGTAAAATTTTACTAACCTAGTTTTAGGCTTGCCTTTGAGAAATCGAAGCATGGTTCATCAGGAACAAGAAATAAGGTAAGATTAGACAAATAATATTTTTTTGTTTTATAATAATAATAGATATAATTAAATGCTTTACATATCACAGCCCATTAGAATCATCTGAGTTTCCACTAGTAGGTGGTTGGGCATTGAAAGAAGTCCAAAAATATGGGAAGAAGGGTGGTGGTAAACGTATGCCAAAAAGAATCATTCTCATTTTAGAACAATGTTTTTTGACAGGAAATATTGATAAGAGTTACCGAATGAGTCCTCAAGAAATGTTGGATGTTTTGAAATCAAAAGTAGAAGAAGGAGAAATTGAGAATTCAGATTTACCAAAATTACCAACTATACAAGGATGGATAACTAGATATTCAGCACAGTTACGTGAGAAAAATGCCAAAACAACACTTGGAGTCAGTAATTGAAAAACTCCTATAAATTTACTTTATTATTTAAAAAATTTATATAATATATGTATTAGATTTAAAAAAAAATATATACCTTCAATAAAAAAATTTCTTTTAAATTTATATACATAAAATTTTTTAAATTTCGAATTTATATAATAAATTTAAGTGGGAATCCAGCTTGGCGTCATATAGAAGTAAAAATAATTCATAGGAAAAATTTTTTAAAAATTGATATATTAAATCCTTGAGATTTTATGAACGTATTACAAGTATAATTGTTGTTTCTAAATCCATATATAGGAAGGTTACCTTAGGACTAAAACTTGGGCTTCGGAAAAAATCAATTAATGATCAGCAAAATTTAGCACCAAAATCGACTATTAATTTTCTCTACTTGTTTCACGGAACACGAATTAATGTTATTAGTGTTTATTAGTAATATGAACTTTCAATTGCTAAGGCTTCTGGAAAATTGTTACATTTATAAAATTGTTGGTGGTTTTTAATCAGGATGCATTTGTAGAACAATGCTATGGAGAGAATCTTTATTTCATAGAATTTTTTTTGGAAGTTGCAATAGATAAAAGTATTACAATAAAGAAGAAATTTTCCATGTTTCAAATGAGCCTTTTTACACTATTGATATTTTTACATCATTAAATCTTTCCATAGCTCTAATCTATATTACTTATACTATCCTGCATGCTAATTTGGTGTCCATATATTTGAAAATGGAGGGCAAGTAGTGGTTTGAAAACAGCATGTTTTATTAGTGTTTTATTAGTATATATTATGAACTTTCAATCACTAAGGCTTCTGAAAAATCGTTACATTTATAAAATAATTAGAGGTTTTAATCAGAATACATTTGTAGAACAGTGCTATGGAGAGAGAATCTTTATTTCTACTATTTTTTCGAAAGTTGCAATAGATAGAAGTATTATGATAAAGAAAAATTTTCTGTATTTCGAATGAGTTTTTTTACACCACTGGCATTTTTAATCCATTAAATCTTTCCATGGCTCTAAAGTATAATGCATATACTACATTTCATGGAAATTTAATGCCTATATCTTTGAAAATGGAGGAGGAGTTGTGTTTTGAAAACAATATGTTTACAATGTTCTTCAAAAACCCTGTATGTGATTTGCAGATCACAAAAAAATCACATATAACCAATCAATATATGACATTAATTAGTTTTGATTTTCTTAGAATATTGCACACCCCAGTATTTCATGTATTGCTCATTTGATGTAAATATTTATTTAGAATTAGTAATTGATTAATAAGCATTATACATGAAGTCAAAATGGTTTGACTTGAGGCAACTACATAGTAAAAATAAGTTTCAACCTTATTTCGACCCTATTTTGACCAGATCTGCAAATGGTTGAAATAGTTTCAACTTCATGTATAATAAGCATATTATTGGAGAGTATAATAGCACAAATCACATTATTTATACTGCCTCAAGAGGTATAAATGCACTTGGTTTTAGACCAAGTTAATAACAATCTTGATAACCTTACCTTTGACTGTAATTAACTACTAAAGCAATATGATTGATTCTCAGCCTTTCTAATGATCAATGGTCAGCCAACCTTTAATTATTAGTTGGAACCCTTTAATTATTAAACATATTGTCAAGGGGACACCTTTGGAATATACATGGATACACCAACTTAAGGGTCTTTTATCTAGACTTTGGGTTGTAAGATAAAAGAATTATTGAAGGCTCCAGGAAAACCAGATGTACACTCAGTGGACAAAAGTTTGTGTCCAAAATTTCTTTTGAATTTATTTCAAAATTATACTAATTAAAATATTGTAATCTCTATATCATTCGAAAGCTCTTGTTCTTAATAATATGTTCATGATATTAAATTATGAAGTTTTGTTATGAAAAAGGACAAAAAATAAAAAATAAAAAATGATGTAAAAATAACAAAATGTTAATAGATAAAAGTGTATTCTTTATTTCAAAAAAATATTATTTAATATCTAGTGGGCCAACCATTATTGGCAATGCAGTCTTCAACCCTTCGGGGCATACTGTCAATTAAATTTAAGTATTTTTCACAAGGAATTTGTTGCCATTCCTCTCTCAAAAAAAGTTCCAATTCATCTTTATTTTTTGGATGTTCAGGACATTGCTTTAATCTTCTACCAAGTTCATCCCATAGATGTTCAATGGGATTAAGGTCTGGAGATCGAGAAGGCCAATCTTCCAGAATCTTTAACTTTTTCTCAGATATCCATTTTTTAACATTTTTAACCATGTGGACAGGCGTGTTATCATCCTGAAATTTGTAACTTTTTCTAGAAAATTTTTCTTGAACGAATGGAAGCAATTGATTTTCTAAAATATTTATATAATCCCTATGGTTCATTTTTCCTTCTACTCTTACTAATGGTCCCAATCCTTTAGCTGTGAAGCAACCCCAAACCATAATTCCACCTCCACCATGTTTTACAGAAGGAGCCAAATTTTCAATATTGTTATGAGTTCCCTTCTCATGCCATACTTTTGTTGGTCCATCATTCCCAAAAAGAGTGAATCGACTTTCATCACTCCATATGACAGTCCTCCATTGTCTTATTGTCCAATCTCGCCAATTCATACACCACTCAAGTCGATTTTGGCATTGCTTTTCATTAAGAAGTGGTTTTAACACTGCATTATGAGAATGAATACCAATTTGATCCAAATTTCTATAAATCATTCTAACGGAAACATTTATACCAGTGGCTTCATTAAGAGAATTTTGTATAGCACTAGCTGCAGCTCTATTATTAGTTTTAACAATTTCTTTCAAAACACTTTGTTCATTACCACCAAGCAATCTGGGTCAGCCACTTCTTTTTTTGCTTAAGGGTATTTTGGAACTTCCATAACACTGAATTGTACTTTTAACAGTTGAAAGTGGAAAACCAAGAATGTCACTATTTTCTTTTCTTGTATGACCACCTTTTAAAAGGCCAATAATTTGTGATCTTTCAGAAACAGTCAATTCGCGGTTCTTTCCCATTTTTTTCAAAATTGTTTTAAAACAAAAAATGATCAACATTTTCACGATTTTTACATTATTTTTTATTTTTTATTTTTTGTCCTTTTTCACAACAAAACTTCATAATTTAATATCACGAACATATTATTAAGAACAAGAGCTTTCAAATGATATAAAGATTACAATATTTTAATTAGCATAATTTTGAAATAAATACAAAAGAAATTTTGGATGCAAACTTTTGTCCACCGAGTGTATGTTGATATTTGGACTTAGGTCAATAGGTATAGTTATGGGTTGTAATTTGGGGGCAAAGTATGACCAGCCATATGCCAAACATAAGAATTACCTGGTAAATAAGTAACTTGGTTCATACACTTGCATTTTCTACAACTATATTCCTTGTAATTAAAGAAAAGAATTCTTAAATAGTTTTAACAAAAAAAAAAGAGTCAGTCTCAATCATAAAAAAGGACTCCTGAAATTATGGTTGGAGTAGAACATTAGTATTGGTTCAGGAATCTCATCAAGAAGATAAAAATAGACAGTAAGTTTGTTAGATTTGTTTGTCCAGAGACTTTTGTCTTTGTTTTGTAATTGTGTATCCTCATCCTGCCTGCTTTCTTTTTCTAATATTTATTATTTTTCTTTCTTCTTGGTAAATTTCATAGATAATCCTTTCTTTTCTTAGATAAGCTTCAAGTGCCTGAGTATCATTTATTTTGAAAATATAAAGAGCAATTTTTTCACCTTGTTCCTTTTTAAAATACTTCTGATAGTACTATAATTCTTGGATTCCATAGTAAATGAGCCTCATACTAATTATTTTTATATAGGGATAGTTCTATATATAATTTAAGATAACAAATGGATATTATAAACTGTTAACTATGATCCCATTACAAATGACTAAATTTTGATCCCTGAAATTCTTGGTAATATCAATGTTCACTTTGTCTGGTTTTGTTGTAGTATGCCCCATTTAAAGAAAATGAAGCATTTAAAACAGTTTCTGGTGAAGCTGTTTATATTGTTGGCTATTTTCACAAACATATGTACTTTACTGGTCAGCCTAAGAGATGAACAAGTTCACATATACAATAAAACTATTTCATTGTTGACATCTGGGGGGGATATTAAAATAAAAATATTTGATCTGCGCCAATCATATTGCTTAATGACAAATGACTTATGACCAGTCATGTGGTTATAAATTGTCATTTTCCAACACTATTGCTATGCTAACTCATATAATTAATTATAATCGACAAAGAGGTCGAATTTTTTCTAGAATCGACTTCCAAATTTAGTAAATACGTGATTGAAATAGGCAAAAGCGTGGGCAAGAGATCATGACCAAAAAAGAGAGAATTAACTTCCGAATACGGTAATGTGATATAAACTTTAATTCTAATCTCCCCTAATTGTTTTCCAGAAGAATGATTGAAAAATCTAGGC
This sequence comes from Entrophospora sp. SA101, assembly GCA_958430865.1. Classification (NCBI taxonomy): domain Eukaryota; kingdom Fungi; phylum Glomeromycota; class Glomeromycetes; order Entrophosporales; family Entrophosporaceae; genus Entrophospora; species Entrophospora sp. SA101. The sequence goes on along the minus strand of CAUDNR010000199.1, from coordinate 10,701 downwards.
GTCAAATTTCAAATTTGGTAGAAAAAACACTTGAAAATCGTTTTGCGTGACAAAATCGTTCGACTGATATAGCATTAACATTCTATCGAAATCAAGTGGCTAACTATGAATTATATGATTTTGTTATCGAAAAAGTTTGCAAGTTGTTCTAGAACCAGTAAAAAAAGTATCATCACGCCATAAGTCGAAACTAGATTTGACTTTTGATTTAGTTTTGACATATAACTTTTAATTTTACCTTTGACTTTCACCACTTCAAAATAGTTTTGGTGACAAACCAATTTGACCTAATTTTTCCGCAAATTTATCTGTATCCTAACTTTTTTTATTTTTTAATTTGTAAACGGACGGCTATGGCTTATAGACGTAATGCTGAACCCTATTGTGACGGCAGCAGAAGACATTTTGCCTAGTTCATACACCTACCTACCTGTGTTAATAACGTGAAAATGAAAACAAAAAAAGCCAAATGGTACGTTACACGTGAATTTAAATTTGTTAATATTGGGGTAGCAAATGGCATGATAAAGAATCGTTAATATTAAATGATAAGGCTCGATGACCAATAAGATTGAGCAAAAAACCCCTGTAGTTATTATAATGTAAAGTAAATATAAAAAAAAGTTAAGTTATACAATTTATTGTGGAAAACCGCCAAATTTTATGTGGCACTGTTTCTGGTTTTGCCTCATATAATAATGATAAGTGGTTTTTTTTTCGACAAATTAATTTTTATGCCGATAAATTAGATAAAAATTATGTAAATAATAAATACAGTGATTGTTAAAATTTGTGTGTCCATTAAATACAAGAATTAAGATCTGTTTGTTTATATGATTATTAAATTTGTGTTTCTTTTGGGAGAGTTATCTTCTTAATTAAATTTAGTTAAACAGGCAGATAATGTAATAATTATGAAAGAAAATTGTGTGGCTCCTTAGTGTATAAATTTTTTTTTTTTTAATTTAAATTTTTTTAGTTTTTGTTCATGGGAAAAATTCTAAAAATTCATTCAAACGACAAGTTCATTTAATATCTTTCTATTACTATTCACATTAACACGTGTATCGATATCTTATACATTATATACGTGTGTGTGCGAATTTAATATAAATTTAACCCCATAAATAAGCTTTCCTAATTAAGAAAACTTCAATTACAATTATTAACATGCTAGCTATATCAGATATTTTTGAAACTTCATCAAAGAACTTTTTTTTTTACTAAAAATAGTTTTCAAAAAAAATTTTTTTTTTGTTATCAATCACTGAATTAATGAATTAGTTCATTGTTTTACAAACAATTGCCATAAATAATTTGTTCCATGTCAAAAATTTGACATTTTCAGAAAATCATTGCTTTATTTTAATAACTTAACAGCTAATTGAAAAAAATGATGTTTATGAATTTCAACGAAAAAGTTTTTTTAGTTGATAAAAAGTTAAGCAATCATATAATAATAAAAATATATTAAATATATTGATTGTGTAATCCATATGGGACTGATTTCCATTTCCTAATTTGGAAAAAACTTACGATTTTACGAAATGAATAATGCTTTTTAACTTTATCCTTTAATTTTTTTTATTATAGAAAAGTCAGCTAACAAAAATAATAATATAATAACATTTTATTTATTCTTTTTCTGTTTAAATAATTCAACAATACATAAAACAACATAGAAGATTCGATATTATTGATGGCAGTGGCAGCAATAATAATGTTCAAATAATACCAGCAGTAACAATAGTATTTATTACGAATAAAGATAATAATTAATAAAGACGATAGCAATAATCTAATTATCACTACCAACAAATTAATATTAATAACCAAGCAAGTGTAATTAATAATTACCATTAATAATAATAGTAATAATAATAATAAGGATTATAATTTTTAATTATAAATGTGAAAATAATTAAGAAATTTGGCATTCATGAAAAAACTCATGGAGAAGGAGATGATTTTAAGGTGGTGTGTACATTTACTAATTTCTCACGAAACTATGGACACTATTTTATCCGATTTATAAAAATTATGTATTTACACAAAGATCTAATATAGTAATAGCAATAGCAATCCAGAACCCGTTATGTGATTATTGAAAGATTTGCAATTGATACAAGGAATTAAAAAAGCGGTGTATATTATTACATCGTATTTAATTATTCTTTAAACTTGCAGTTTAAAGCCTATTAAAATTTTTTGATAAATTACGTGTAACATTCTGGTAAGCTCTGACTGTAAGAAATTAAAAACCTAATACTAATAATTGAAGAAATGCGATGATGAAGTAGTGTTACACACACATCAAACAACTAATTTCATCTGATCATAATAATAATAATGATTATTATGGATTGACAATATGTAAATATATGTAAATATATATGTGAGGAAAGATAATAATGACACAAAAAGTAAAGACTTTTTGACAGCTTGCAATAAAAAATATTGCAAAAAAAACAAAGGTATCCGTTAATCAATCAATCAATCAATGAATCATCAATCCTAATCGAACCTAATCACCAACCTAATCAATCGCACACTAATATAAAATTAATATGAGCATATGATGATAAAGTAATTTTAATTTTTTATATACATACAATTAATATCAAAAAAAATTAATATCATTTTTTAAATTTTATTTTTATATTTATTTATTACCTGTATAGTCTAAATTAATAGTCTAAAATATTCTAACAATTATAAAAAACGCGATTTTTTTTATATTTTTATTTTTTATTTTTTTATCAGAGCATAATAATACTCCTTTAAAAATATATGTGTTATAATATTTTATTTGTTTATGTTTGTTATTTCATTTTTTGTAAAAATTTTTATCTGATTTTTTTTTTTTAAAAAATTTTTTTTTCTGTAGCATTACTTGACAAACCAATCTTTATATAATTTTTAAAAAAGAAGAGTAGTGACAAACATAATTACAGAAAGATTTAGGTTTACATTTTTAAATATACAAGTATATATTGTTTAGACATTCTCAAAAAGATCTAAAGCTTGAAAACAACAACAACTTTACAAGTAAAAATAATGACTCATCCACTTTCAACAATGAGAACTCCTTCTTACTCGCCACCAAATACAAATATTAATAATACAAATAATAATTCATATTATGCTACTGACACATCATTGTCAGCTCCTGTTACTATTAATACATCATCCCCTTCGATTCGTCAACAGCAACCAAATCCTCCTACTCCACGACAATCTCAAGCATTATTTTCGACTGTACCTTCTTTTCCTCTTCCAATGACTTCTACTAATTCTACTGCTAATGGTTCTTCTTCTTCAACAAATATTACTCCTACTAATCCAAATATTACAACAAACACTATTAATAATATTACAACAAACGCACCGGCATTATCACCTCCATTAACTTCCACTACATATCGTACACAACAACAGCAGCAGTCAATATCAACTCCTTTACTATTGCAACCACAATTATCACCTTTACTACCACCACTCCCGCCTCATTTATCACCATCACAATTATCACCGTCAATAAAATCAGAACAAGTACAACAACAACAAATCTCGCCTTTAGTACCGCCATCATCATCGCATCAACCACTTTTACCACCTTTATCTCTACCACAACATTACACTAACAATATTAATAATAACTTACACTCCAATGCGCCACCACCATCGTTAACACATTCTTCTGCTTCTACTGTACACACTCATACTCCGCCTTCTTCTGTTACTCCTTATAATAGTTATCGCCAAAATTCTCTAATTCCCATAAAGCAAACTACCTCGCCACCTTTAACTCCATGTATTAATGGCTATGATGTTACTAATCCTAACAATATTGCTAATGGTACTACTAACGGCGAATTATATCACCAACATCATCACCCTCATCACCATCATCATCATTACCCTCATCACCACCATCATCATCAAGAGGGTAAAGTAGCATTAAAAAAGGAAATGTATGAATATAGAGCTCCTTGGTCACTTTACGGATTAGATTGGTCAAAAAGACCTGGTGATGAATCTTTTAGATTAGCAATAGGAAGTTTTATTGAAGAATATTCAAACAAGGTAATTTATATGTATTTGTTTGCGGTGGAGAATAATTGATACTAATCATTCATTTATTATATTATTATCTATTATCTATCTGTATATATAAAGATTGAAATAATTACATTATCAGAACTTGCCTATGATGATCCATATCTTCCACGTCCAATGGCATCAGATTTTGTTAGAATAGCTGAAGCAGATCATCGATATCCTATAACAAAAGTACTTTGGGAACCATATAAAGTCAGTATTTGTAATTATAATAATAAAATGATAAATTATAGGATTTATATGGAGAAATATATTAGATATCCCTGTTTGTAAAAGAGAGTTAGTTACACAGAAGAGACATTTCTAAACTGAATCTATGTAATATAATATAATATAATATAATATAATATAATATAATATAATATAATATAGGATAACAATATATTTACACAGACAGATATATATTTATTTTATTTCAGCATTCATCAAATATTTTATTGAATATTTATTCCTTCAAATGTTTAATTTTTAGGGTGGATCAACACCTGATTTATTGGCAACAACTGGTGAATATCTAAAATTATGGGAAATTATAGATGATGCTGGTGGAAATAATGTAGGGAATACCATTGGAGCAAATCATCATCATATAGGATTCAAACAGCAAAGACTTGTGGAAAGACAAGAATTAAAAAATGTGAATAATTGATATATATATATTATATTGTTATTTAATTATTAATTAATATTTTTTATTAATAATAATATAATTCTTTTTAAATAATCAACATATCTATATCTCATAATTCTTAACAACTATAATAATATTATTATTATTAATAGCAAAAGGCAGACTTCAAAGCACCTTTAACATCATTTGATTGGAATGAAATGGATCCATCATTGGCAGTCACATCTAGTATAGATACAACATGTACTGTATGGAATGTTGAAACAGGTCAAGCAAAAACTCAATTGATAGCTCATGATAAAGAAGTTTATGATGTAGCATTTCTTACAAATGCAACTGATGTTTTTGCTAGTGTTGGAGCTGATGGAAGTGTAAGATTGTTTGATTTAAGGTATGGTAGTTAATGAAAGATTATGGATCAGTTGTATTAATATTGCTAATGATTTTACTATTATCATTTAATTATCAATTATATCATCAATCATCAAATATCCATTATTAATAATAGAAAACTAGAACATTCTACCATACTTTATGAAGCGTCATCACCTCAAACTACATTATCATCAAAAATGTATAATCCACCAAATAACAATGAACTGCTTCGTTTATGTTTCAATAAAATAGCTCCAACTTACATAGCCACGTTTCATATGGATTCATCAGAAGTCAGAATATTAGATATTAGGTCACCAGGTGCATTAGTGGCAGAGTTGGCTGGTCACAAGGCATCTGTGAATTGTGTTAATTGGTCACCAAATTCATCAAATAGTTTGTGTAGTGGTGGAGATGATTGTCATGTTATTGTATGGGATCTGGGAGATTCGTCACCACCCAAATTTCATCAAGATCCTTATTTGGCTTATAGAGCACCAGCAGAAATAAGTCAATTAAGTTGGAGCACTAAGTGTCCAGAGTGGATAGCTGTAGTATTTGGTGATACTGTACAGGCATTAAGAGTATAAAGAAATTATAATGGTGTGTATAGAAATAATTGGATATTATTATTAAGTATATAGTGCAATGACTGTGATTTTTACTATGATGATAATTATTGAAAATTTAAAGTTTTTTTATTTTATTTTATCTTTTCAAAAAAATAATAGTAATATTCCCAAGAAATAAAAAAAGATTTTTTTTAATTATTATGCTCCAAGCCTTAATTGTAAAAAAAGGTTTTATTTTTTTAGTATATACATACATACATACATACTATAAATAAATTCACTTACTATTACTGTTAATCATTATTATTATTATTTAGTTATATACTAATTTTTTCGTTTACATATTTAATTACAACATTCTTGTCACTAAAGTTTCCTTTGGCGTTTTCTTCATTTTACAATACACACTCTCTAATATATATTAATATGGAAAAATATTCATGGGTAGTATTTTTTTTTTTTTTTTTTTTGTAAATAGATTAATATAATTAAATCTTAATTATTTAAAAAATATTAATGTTAATATGCTCTATCCAAAATAATTTAAAAAATATTCACGAATGTTGTAAACAAAGATTCAAGTGATTGGCTCAATGATTCTTCTTTTAACATTGTGTCATTTACATAATTTCCGAAAATAAAAACCCATCTATTACAATATAATTTTATTTATTTATCAAATAAAATAATTATTTTGTCTTGTTGGAAGTTTGTGAATCTAATAGATAAATTGTTAAGTTCATAAAATAAATTTTTTTTTGAAAAGAATGCACGCATATTAGTTAACAGAACAGATCTTGTACTGTACTCTTTTAATATATGATATGCTTAATTCTGTAACTGTATTATTAAAAAATTTTTACATGTTGGGCGAAGAACTGTAAGCCGCAACTAATTAATTAAATATTAATATAATTAAAAATCACCAGATAAGATGTATATATAAAACATGTCTTTTCACCTTAATAGAAAATGTTTAGAATGTTCCAAAATACATTTTATTATTATTTGTTTAAAAGCTATATAATATTTTGATAATTACCAAAACCATTAAAAAATCACAATTTCAGTCATCCAGTAAAAAATAAAATCCACATGTTAACCTGTTGGAAACCTTATCACTAATAAAAAAAATTGTTTAAACCCACCCATCAATAATTAAAAATGTAATTTCTTAAAGAAAATTTTACATACACTCCCTAGACAAAAGTATTTGATCGCATGTTTACACTAATTAGTAAAAAATGAGTACATATGGTATGGTTCGTGCAGATGGTATGGTATGATCTGCGCATATATTACAGTATTAAAAATTGATATACCAATACTGTAATCCAACACGCCCTCAAAAGAGGAATTTCGTGTGACTTGGTATAGAAAATAACCATACTTAACCTCCCATTATTGCACAAAATTTACATAATATAAAAAGTCAGTACCTACCTTATATATACATACTGTGTACTGTACTAAAAAATTTAATTCTAATTTAGTATACACTTGTCATTTATAACTATTAAGTTATCTAACCATTTAAAATCTCACTTCCCGGTTAAAAATATAATAACAAGAACACTTGTTTATCATTGAAAATAATTAAAAACAATTGAATAAAAATTTTAGAACATTGGGTAAATTAATTGTTGGGATGTCTTAAAAATACTCAAATAAGTTATAATTTTAAAAAAATCACAAATTAGATAATTCATTTTTTAAATTTCAACATTTTATTTTTTTAAAGAAAATTTAAAATACCCAAAGCTACTACTCAATTATCTGATTTAAATGTGGAGAAATTATTGGCTAAAAAAGGCCAATTATTCATATAGAGAAATAAATAGCCAAATAGATCCAAAAGTGCAGTTGAAATATATACCATTAAAAGTTTATGTCAGAATTATGCATGCAGCCCAAAATATTTTGACACTGTCATAAAGTGTGTTACACATGTCATAAAGGGGTGTTACACTTATATTTTTAATATTGAGTGCTGTAATTAATTTCTACTTTCTACCATCAAAATTGAAATAATTTTGACCATCAAAATCACCAAACCAATTTGGGCTGCATGTATAGTCAGATTTAAAAAGAAGGACTATTCAGTTCATTAAAATAGAAATGGTTTAATATTAGTCCAGAAAGAATTAATAGAGTAATAAATAGTATGCCACAAAGGGTGAATAAAATAATGGAAACCTGGCAAGATATTGATTTTTTTAACAAAATACAATCAACTTAAAATAACTTCATATATTTTTTGGTGTCTTTGTTTCGGGGAAGTTTGAGTTGAATAGTTTTGTAACCAGTCAGTAGAGATTCCATAGAACTTTCAATTCTGTACAATATTTTTTTATATTTTTTAATTTTGTATGGAATGGAATTTGTGAATTCTGAAAAGTTGATTGGTGGGGCAGTCTGTATGATCTTTGATTCCAGGGTTGGCAGATTGACTGGTCCATTGAGAACTGATGAATTTTGAGCTGGTCCATTGCAATTAATAAAATACTAAATATAGTTAAAATGTTACACTAATGGACCCAATAGACCATCAATGAACCATCAATGGACCACACATTCGCCAACCCTGTTTGATTCCATATTTTTGTTTCATATAGAACATTTTTTACTACAGAGGTGCAGATGTAATATTTTACCAAATGCTCCAAATTTAGAAGTAACTAGATTTAAACATGAAATGCATTTTTTACCTGTACCACTAAGGTTGTTAGAACTTGCTATTGTGATCAATTTTCAAGGTAATGATTTTTTTATTTTTTAAGGTTTGTAAAACAATAAGTTGTTATTTATATTTTATGTCATAAAACCAGTTTAGGGGAGTTTTGAAAACAGTTTAGGAGTTTCGGGTTAGTTTTGAAAGTAGTTTAGGGTTTCTAAACTAGTTTAGAAAAGAGGTTAGAGTTTAGAAAGGCAACTCTAATACTGAAGTTTTGCCAGTTCTTTTGATAATATCTCATCTTTATCCCAAAAATTAGCAAGTGATTGTGTATTTGATTTATATGCTGTATTTTTTAAAGATTCACTTACATCATCTCTTTCTGCAACAATATACATATATATTTTTTGATCTCTTCTTTAATGTATTCACACTCGCATGCCAAATGGGATTGCAGTTTATTAACAACTCATCATGCAGGAATTATAGATTGTTCAATTTTAAAGGTTTTTTGTGGTTTGTGGTATCCCCTTTAGAATAATTGAAACCCCTTTTTTCATCAACATGTTAAAAAATCTCAGATCAAATTATAAACCTCCTTCATGAGATTGTCTTAGTACTAAATTATTATTAGATGAAGCTGTTCATGTGGACATAAAAATTAATAATATTTTAGAAAGGCTAACAACTTGACATTGGATATGAATGGTTTTTATTTTATTAAAATTATTTGTTAGTTGGAATTTTAGGAGTTTTGAACAGTTTAGGAATTTGGACTCATTTTCTAAACCAGTTTAGAATGGTTTTAATTTTGAATAGTTCTAAACTCATGAGTTTCGGAAGGCAACTCTATTCAGTTTTTTTTTTTTGTGCTAAAGTGAGGCCTAGAAACCATGTTTATTTATATAAAATTTAATGTATCATTAAATATTTACAAATCTTTTTACATGTAATCCCACCCAATTAACCTATTGTTAATTTAAAGCTAGCCTGCCACCTTTACTTAAAAAGACATATTTAAATAAATCCATCTAAGTAATTAAAAAAAAAAAGATAACATGCTAAAGGCAAAAATTTTCCTACTTAGCACTATTGTATGCGAAATTGAAATATTATGGAATGGGGTGAAATTCTGATTGGCTAATTTGAATTTCACATATGTGAATTGTGAATTCACATAATTTCATTTTCATGTACAACAACCACCAAAAAGTATAAAATTCTGACACCACTCTTCCCATTTATCAGCATTCTGAGAATTGGATGAAGTAGCTTGAGAATTTTTTGGTTTGTAATTTTTTTTATTTTTATCTGATATCCCAATTGAATGTTCCATTCAATGAACTCCTCAAACCTAGGCTTCAAATTTTTTCAAAGAAAAGTTCCTGGGTTATATTTAACAATTCCAGAGCTGTTTTCCTCCCTTTGGATTTTGATTGTTTGATACATATGTAAACTCAATAAGTCAGTCATGTGGGGGTGAGCTCATATGACCAACTTATTGAGTAAACTGACTTATCAAATTAAATTACTTAAATATTAAGAAAATGTTGTGAAAGTTTTGGCTGACTTATTGAGTAAACCAACTTATCAATTGACCAACTTATCAAGTTTACACATGTACATGTAAAACTATGTATTATATTTTTTTGAAATTAAGCCTCTTGTGAAATTTTCATAAATGTATACAAGATGTGGGATTGTTGAAATAAGGATCTATTTCACAAATTATTGTTTGTATATCTATGTAATCATTGCTACTAATATTTTTATTATTATGGTTATGGTTAGTGTTTGTATTCATGACATTCGAATTAAAGATGTTAGCTGAAATGGTTTTTGAAAAAATCAATTTTGGCAGGCAATTTCAGATTTACAATATTTTCATAATGATGGACATAAAAAAACTACTCAGAATTTTGGCTATTGAGTTAAAGTGTTCAAATAATTTTGAGTATAATTTCAGCAATTAATAAAGTTAATTTTGGCAACTATGTAAAAATATTTTGGCATTTCGGATTCAGTGACAATCATTTACTAAGTGAAATAATTTCGGCTAACATCTTTAATTGCAATAGACACTTTGTCTAGAATTGGGATTACAACCAGCTACAAAACTATTGAGAATTATAAAAACAATTGGCAAGTGATCATCCAAAAAAAATTAATGAATATTTGAAAATGTAAGTAATAAACAACCTAATTAATAATTATATTTAATTTTCTAAAATATTTATCAGGTATATATATAAATTTTAGATGAATAATTTGTTTTGTTTTAATGTTGATGATTACCACTCTATACATGGCTGGAGACAGCCTAATTC
>CAUDNR010000198.1:10455-36124 GCA_958430865.1 Entrophospora sp. SA101 | reverse complement strand
TAAATGAGCTATATAATTCCATTTGTGGAAATCTTCTTTGAATAGCATCAATTATTGCAATGGAATACTCTTTAATAAATGGTGGAGAATTAAAATTATGCTTATTTAAATATTCTTTGAAAATGAAACCATTGTTAGGTGGAAATTGCTCATTACCAATGAATTCATACTCTATTTCATTTATTGTATTGTTGAGGCTTTTTTTAAATTGAGATAATGATAAAAAATCTAGTTGGAAGTATTGATCAATTTCTTTAGAATATTTGTTAAGTCAGCAAAGTACATAGTTGCAAAAATAAAATCTTGATCCAACTGATTATACAATAATTCATCTTGTTTATCACCTTCATTAACATAATCATTAAGAGTTGCAAGTACTGAATTCAAAATTTTATACAAATTACTAACAGAATTAGAAAAGGACAACCATTGTGTTTCACATAAATTTAAAATCTTTAGTGTTGGTTCATCATTAATGTCTTGCATCATTCTTAACATGTTTTGTCTCTTATGTGATTTAGAAAAAAATGCATACAAATTTTTTAAGGTTTCCTCATATTTTTCAAAACATAAAACTTCATTAGAAGCATCTTTTCCAGCCAAATGTAGTCTATGTGACACACAATGATTAGATGACATGAATGGATTTATTTTTTTAAGTCTTGCAGCAACACCACTTTTATAACCAGTCATATTAGATGCACCATCACTTCCAAAATGAATTATTTTTTGAGAGGTTATTTCTTTGTCATCACAAAATGATATTATTTGATTAAAAATATTTTCTCCATCAGTTGATTCCAAATCAATCATTCCCAAATATCTCATGTATGGTATGTTATCCACCATGTATTTTCCTACAATTGCTAAATACTTATTATTAATAGTATTTGTCTCATCAATCATAATGCTCCAATATGGAGATGAATTCAATTCTTCAAAAAGTTCTTTTTGTATTACAGAAACTATACATTCTAAAAATTCAGAACCAGATTTATTATTAGCATAACTCCCATATGTTGATTTAGATAATGATGGCTTTGCTATGGATGCAGGTTTTAAATTGAATTTTTTATCATTAGTAACTTTGTTTTTGTCTGCAAGAACATTAAATTGCACATATCAGGATATACATTCAATGAATATTTTTTTTGAACAAAAATAAATAATTTGCATCAATGAAACAATTGTTAATTTTTTGGTGCCCAATTGATTTATAAACCCTATCTCAAATAATTCAAACTTTTTATGTGCATTAGAATTTGAATTTTTTTTAATCCTGATAGTCTTAAATTAGATGAACCTTTTGCAAAATTGGTATTCTCTACAGATTTTGCAATATAAGATTGTTTTTTCATTGGAAACTTCAACTTCTAACCATGGATATAATTTAAACCATTCAGGATCAATGGTTTCTCTATTATGTGATTTTTGTTCATCTCCAGAACTTATAGTATTATCACTACCAATTGATTCATCATCAGATATCTCAAAAATTTCCATTTGGTGAACTGGAGTATTATGAACTTTGGCAGAAAAATCAATTGATGAAGTTGATTGTTCTAATGTTTTATTTTTTTTTAGGATTTGAATCTTCATCAATGAATAAAATTCTTTTAGTAATTTGTTTATTAGACATTTTTAATTAAAATTTTTGAATTTTTATTAAAATATTTTTATATAGTAAGTGTAAGAATTATTTTTCAAAAGTCAAAATTAAATATTCTACTAACAAATATTTTAATTGTTGTAAAATATGAGTCATCTTTATTACCTTGAAAGATGTCTTTTTTTATAATAAAATTAAATGGATTGATAATATAAATAAAATATAAATAAACATAAATAAAATAAATTGAAAGAAACGCGAACTAAATAAATTAATGTTACAAATAACGTTTACAAAATATATTTTTATTTGGTACTACGTATTATAATTTGCACATAAAATGTTCCACGATTTTTGTGTAACTTGCTCGTCCGCACCCTGAATTTCCAACACTGTACTTGGTTAAATGGTTATAAACATACTGATGGAAATAAAAGAATTATTGAAGATATGACTGTGGCATTAAAAAAACTACACAATTCACAGAATATTTCTGATGAATTTCTTAATGAGGTATTTTATTTTATTTTTCTATTTATTTTCTGATTTTTTAGATATTATCAATTATTATTGTTGTAATTAAATATTTTATTTATTATGTAGTTCAAAAATTATATGAAGTTTTATGATAATGAAAATATAATTCATATTTATGGATTAACACAGGATCCAATTACAAAAAAATATATATTTGTAATGAAATATATGGAAGATGGAAATCTTCAAAATTATTTAACAAAAGATTTTAAAAACTTAAAATGGAAAGACAAAATTAATATTCTTAAACAAATTATTAATGGTTTAAAAGATATTCATGAAAAAGAAATTATTCATCATGATTTTCATAGTGATAATATTCTTCAATCTAAAGAAAATATATATATTATATTGCAGACTTAGGATTATCATGCACATCTGGCCAAACATTATTATCAGACAAAAATGATATATGTGGAGTACTACCATATATTGCACCAGAAGTTTTAAAAGAGAAACCATATACAATGGCATTAGATGTATACAGTTTTGGAATTCTAATGTCTCTAATATCAACTGGCCAACAACCATTTAATAATTTGGCACATGATGTAGATCTTGCAATGAAAATATGTGGAGGTGTAAGACCAAGATTCTAAACAGATTGATTTAGCTATGCCAGATTCTAAACAAATTGAATTAACTGTACCAGATGAATTACTCAAATAATTTAAATCTTGTCATTTTATTACATACAGTATTAAATTATTTATTAATATTTTTAATTATCTGGCTACTATAGTTGTGGTATTAAATATAAAATTATTTAAATAATGATATTATATAAAGGTAATGATTTCTCACATCTTTTATTTTTGTTATTTTGGAAATTTGGATGTTGAATATTGTGAGGTCGAAATCTGCATCTCACACAAATCTCTTGATTTAGTTAAAAATAGTGTTTTATTTAGTTTATATAGCTGTGGCCAAATGTCTTCTTGATGGTTTAATTCTCAATTGTAATTGCATTTCTTCTTTGTATGGCATTAATAGCGCTTAGTCTATTAATCTGTTGTAGGGGCAAGTTTTACTTCCCTGCCTGGTAACATTTTCTCGGCAATTCTTTGTTATCTGCCTGAGCTGGCACATCCCACATAAGGTTTCCAGTCCAAACTGTTTTCTCAAAGCCCAAACTAGTTTGGGCAATTTGGGCTTCTCAGCATTTTTTATAAACATTAACATTAAAAAACTATACCAATCAACTTATTTTAACTTAAACAACTTTAAAGTAATTTTGCCCAATTTCAGATAATAACAAAAAATAGTTTGGGCTCATAAAAAAGTAATTTTTGCCCAAAGTGTTTTGGCAATTTTGGCTACTAATAGAGAGTTTCAGCCAGAAACCTTATTTGGGATGCCATAAATCCCAAATGATTTTGGATTTGGACAGCATGTATAATAGATAATGTTTTTATATCTTCATTATTTGTTACTGATTCAAAACTGAATGAAACCTGGTTTGCCAGATCTCTTGTTGGTGTGATTATAATTGCTTTTGGGTTAAAATTAAAAGATGCTGATGATAAAAATTTAGTTATTTGTAAAGTAAATATATTAATTTTGGTCTAAAATTAAAAAGGAATTCAAATTTAATATTCTAAATTGTTAACAAACAAACAAACAAACAAACAAACAAACAAGTAAATTTGAAAACCTACCCTTTCCTTGGCTAAAATATCATATCCATTATAAATAAGATTAGAAGCTGCATCAACTAGAATGACCAGAATGATGACATGTGGCAATAGCCACCACCATTCTTATGTCTTCCTTCTTTTCATTTTTTTCTGATCCCTTGGCATTTTAAAAAAATTTTTTTTTAAGAAAAAAAAAAGAAAAATTGATTGTTGATTCTTTTAATAATAATAATGAATGATCTGTCTTGATTTTTGATAACCTCCAACCAATTAATTTCATTAGGTCCAATCATTCCTCATTTACATTATGAAAGCAGATTGGAGAATAAACTTCAAACAAAATCAAAAGGTATATATTAAATAAATATACAAAACAAAAAACACCATATAATGATGCCTGGGAATGAAGATGAAGCAGTTAAAAAAAAAAATGATAAGGTACAGTTCACACTCTCTATATATAATGAATATAATAATAATGGAATGTTACTATAACATGATTTTTGAAAATTTTGGTAAAGCTCTCTAGTAGCAATAATCCGGCATACGCATTTTTTATTATTAATATAATATTAATAATATTAAACAAACTGGGTGGGTATAATATTTTCACCGATTATAGTAAATCACAAATTTGGTCAGAGGTTAGTATTAGTTTTTTGAGTCGTCAGGTCATCCTCTAAAAAATCACGTGCCTGTACTTTTTTGCTGGTTACACTGGGAAGATCATATAAACTTTTTAAAAAAAAATAAAAATGAAGAATAAAGTAACTTTAGATTTACTAATCCAAGCAAAAGATTCTTTCTTAAGTAGTAACAATAATAAGAATGATCATGTAGTTAAAGAAATTGATAAATTAACAAACTCATATTTAGATATATTACAAATACTGCATTCACTAATAAATTGCACTGATGATAATAATAAAGATAGCATTAACAATATGGATATTAGTAGTAGTGGTGAATCAAACATTAAGTTTATATTATCGCTTTTATTAAGGTTTACACCAAACATTCATGAAATATTACCACCAAGACAAATGGTTAAATGTTGTGAAGAGATTATGAGCATTTGGTTTGATTTGGTTGAAAACACCAGTTATGATGATAATAATAATTGTAATAATATTAATAGTATCACAAATATGACTAATATAATGGAAAGAATAATTGTTAAACTTGCAAACAGAAAAGAAACTTATTCATTTATTTCGTTATTGATGGTGAGACATTTCGTGAGTAGGAATGAGAAGAAATCGAGATTGGCCATTAAAATCATCAGATTTAGAAGAAAAGGAAAAATTAACAGAATTAGAATTTAATAGACTTAGAAAATTGGATGTTTTTAAGAATTACTAATAGCAATAACAACAACAACAATAATAACAGCAACTATGACAATAATAGTTATGGATTTGGTAACAAAGTTAGAAGAAATAGTATTAAAAGTGACATTATTATGAATATCATTAATTCTAGTTATAATAATAGTAATGATAACAATAAGTATAAATTTATAAAGAAATCTAGAATATCAGAAAATGCAAAAATATTTATTGCCAATAAAAATAGTAGATTATTAAGATGTTGTACTCTAAAATCAGGTAAAGACAATTATTATTGTTGTTATTAAATTTTGACACTTTTTTCTAAACAAATTTTTTTTTCTTTTTCTTTCATGCAAATAATAATATTTAGATTTGTTAGAAATTGATAAGGATAAAATGAATATTTTGGTGAAAATTTTTATTGATGAAATGGTAACAGTGGAACCACCAACCTTGCTAACCGATTATATATTGATTGTACCTAAACCTATTCCATTTGAAAGGTATAATTTTTTATTTTTGGAGAGGAGGGGAAATGAGATGGGATAATAATATTAGTTTTTTTTTTTATGAATTAGAGACAATATAATTCAAAAAAAGTTTTATGATAGTCCAGAATTATGGGATTTACTTCAATTCATTACATATGGTAATTCATTAATACATATTAATAATATATTATTATTATTATTGATGTTGCCATATAATGTTGATACTAATTTATTAATGCTTTTATTACTTGGAATTTTTTACCACTCTAACACTGGCAGATTATGATAAATTTGAAGAAGTTTTTGATTTAATATTAAGACCATTACTTGCTATAAATATTGGCTTTTGGTATCGTGTGAAAGATCAGAATCCAAATAACTATCCTTTAGAATTAAAATCATCTGAAAGATTATTAGAGATGATGAAGACAGTAAGAATTAATACATAGTTATATTTAATATACGTAATTTATATTTTTAATTTATTATGCCCACTTACTTACACTCATGTTTTCACCTGCAATATAATTTTTAGGCTAAATATTTACCAGAACCATTAAATCATGTGGGAAAATTATTTCCACACATTACATCAAATGATATTGGTTACTTATTATTTGAATGTATTTGGAAATTTATTATGGAAAATAGGCAGCAATGTCCATATTCTGATGACGATAATGACGATAATGATAAATTGGATGGATTCAAAAATTATTGGAAAAGAATTAGAAAGTTGAAATTGACTGTACAGAAAAATATTATGATGATTCCTCAAGAAATTGCTAATTGGATGTGTAGTAATGTTGGTGATGACGATGATCAAGAATCAAAGTCAATACATGATGTTCATCTTCTCAAATCAATTAATAATAACTCCCACTTATTGTATAGTGATTAATTAATTAGTTAAAATATTTTTAATAATAATTGTCAAATTTTTATATACAGTGTGTTTCAAAAAAAAAGGGCGTGCACAAAAAATTGCATATCTTAACAATTATGCAAGATAAACAAATAAAATTAGATTCATTTAAAAGCCTATCGAATACTTTATTAAATAAAAAAAAATAATAAGAAATTCTATCTCCGTTTTTTTCTAATACCAATTCACATCTCCGTTTCATAGAAAAAATCCATTTTCTGAATATCTTGTTCAATTTTTTCGTAATGTCAATAAAATAATTAGTAATGATCAAGTGCATATCTCACAGTAAATGAAATTCAAAGTTCACCTTCATTTCTGCTAGAGTTACTATTCGTAAATTTGTAATGCAAATTCCTATTCGAATCATTCATAATATACAACTCTTTTATTTTGAATTATCCGTTTTTATTTTACTCAAATCATTCGTTTTATTTTGAATCATTCGTTTTTATTTTGAATCATTCGTTTTTATTTCGAATCATTTGTTTTATTCAAATAGAAACTCTAGTTCTGGTCAAGTGGAAGGTATTCTTTCCAGCTGCACATGTACTATTATTGCAGGTGAGTTCTGTCCAAGTGTATCAGTTTTCTTTCCAGCTTCATATGCTCAAAAAAAAATCAAAAATAGAAATATACTAATTTGAGGCATCATTACAAGCAATATAGTAAAATTAAAAAGGGTTCCTAACTAATAGTTAAAGGTTGGCCAAACCATTAATCATCAGAAAGGGTTATGAATCAACCAACTTTATTGATAATTACAATTTTTATTATCAAATGTATATTATTAAAAAATCGAAGGAAATTTTTAAGTGTATTTATACAGTGTGTTTCAAAAAAAAGGGCGCGCACAATGTAAATTCATTTTGAAAATTTTGAGATGAATAAAAAATTTTTCACATGATGAAAAATGATTGGATATCTCGCTTATATGATAAGCAACTCCTATATGTATTTATCATATTGTCTTTTCTTTATTTTTTGACGTGCAAAAACTTTTATTGATGAAAAAAGAATTCGTGCAATAGACTGGCCATCCAATAGTCCTGACTTTAATCCCATTGAGAACATGTGGTATATCGTGAAAAATAATGTCGAAAAAAGAATGCCAAAGAATGTTGACGAATTAAAGAGATCTATGGTTGAGGAGTGGGAGAAAATTCCACAGGATACGGTCAAAAATATTATTATGTCTATGAAACGGAGATGTGAATTGGTATTAGAAAAAAACGGAAATAGAATTTCTTATTAATTTTCATTTATTTAATAAAGTATTCGATAGGCTTTTAAATGAATCTAATTTATTTGTTTATCTTGCATAATTGTTAAGATATGCAATTTTTTGTGCGCGCCCTTTTTTTTGAAACACACTGTACTTACAGGGCAAGTTTCCTTACTTCCCTTCCAGTAATGTTTTCTCAGCAGTCCTTTGTTATCTACCTGAGCTGACACATCTCAATGATATTTATAATATCTCAAGTATCTGCCATGATACTTTATACACTTATTATTATATTTATGGCTCAGTTTCTTAACTGACCACACCTAGCTAGGGTTTCCACTTCTTAGGCATTGGCCTAATTAAAAGAAAATACACACACAACTATACTTATCAAAGGTATACATGCAGCCCAAAGTATTTTGACACTGTCATAAAGGGGTGTTACACTTATGTTTTTAATGGTGAGTGTCATAATTAATTTCTACTTTCTACCACCAAAATTGAACATTAGTGCTGATCCATTTTTTTTAACATAGTACGATGCAAAAAGTAGATTAAATTCACCATATAGTAAAATATATCATTTTTTTTAGTAATAATTTTTTTTTTAGAGATGATATCCTTAACAATACTTTGTATTTATAAAAACCAATTTTCCTTGAAAAAAAAATTTTTTTTATTTTTTCTATATGCTCTTTACATTGTCTACCAAATCGTCCCAGGTAAATTTCATAATATAAAAAAGTCCACCAAATCGTCCCACTATATACAGTAGGACAAAAATACTATAGAAATAGTCAAATAACTGATCTATAAACATAAATATATATATACACAGTGAATCTCGATTTAACGGATAGTTTGGGCAATTAGGGAAAATTTTCCAAAAATCCGTTAAAACCGAGATTTTTAATTAGTATCCGCTAAATCGAGATTCACTGTGTATATATACATACACTATACATGATATGGTAATTAGCCAATTACCGTAAATACGTAATTCGTAATTAACTTAATTAATTACCACTTTCACTCTTTAAAAACGTAATTACGTAATTAATTACGGGAGACAAATTAATTACTATTGTGAAAATTTTCTATGCAAACCGTTGTTAACACTATACATGGGATGGTAATTCCTAATTACCGTAAGTACATAACACGTAATTATCGTAATTAATTACCATTTTCCTCTTTAAAAAACATAATTACGAAATTAATTACCGTATTGCAGGCGACGAAATTAATTACGGTGACGAAACTAATTACGGGGGATGAAATTAATTACAGGTGACGAAATTAATTATGAATTGAATAACAACGAATTAATTATTGGAAATATCATAATACAAGTCACTCCCGTTATAACAACACCCTCGTACAAGCAAAAAATGTCAGTATGACGAGAATGTCATTATAATAATAACGGGAGTTCATATGAGAATCATTATCATGTGATTTTGTAATTTTATTTTTATTATATAATTTCCTTATGTTTTTTCAGAAATGTGAATGATTTTGATTGGTTCTCCCATTAACTGACATGTCATTATAACAGAATAAATTCTATAATTCTAAAAAAAGTTGACAAATTATGTCATTATACTAGTATAACGAGATAAATAATAGGCATCATTTAATTTCGTCACCCGTAATTAATTTCGTAATTAATTTCGTAATTATGTATTACGTATTACGTATTACGTTTTTGGCAAAATAATTACCATCCCATGTATATTTATAACTCATTCAGCTGGTAAAAATATAATTGATTGAGTTATTCTATTGATACTTCTTCCTGGACTTGGTAATCCATAAACTTTTGCATAATTTTCCAGAAAATTCTTTACTATTTCTGCAACATTTTATCAATCATCATTTTTGTTTTCCATTGAGGCATTCTTTTAATATTACCATGAACTCTTGCTAGAAGACCATTGTTTATCAGGTGATTTCTGATATTTTCAAAGTAAGTTCTGCTAATTCCTAGCATATTGAGATGGGTTTCTTGACAAAGAAGTGTATTATGATCTCAATGATAGAAAGTTCTTTTATTAGACCTAGTTTTCTTTTAAGACATCTGCTAGTGCTTGTTGATCCACCATCCATTGCTTTAAGTTGAGCCATTAAAAATATGTCTTGTTCTGTTTTGGAAAGTGCTTGAAAGGATTCTCTTAATTCTGCAAATTGTTCTTGAAGAACAACCACAATCACAACCTTTTTCTAAAAAGTTGAGTGCCTTTTCATATCCATTAGAGCCATTATTACTTTTCATATATGCTTATCCCTATATATACAATTTTATGTTCACTTTGTAGGTTTTCCTTTATTTAAAATTGAAGAGATTCTAAAATTGGTCCTATGGTGATGAGCAAAGTGGGCAGAAAAGAATTAAATTTGAGTGGATCTGCAAATAAAGATCAGAAATATTTTCATGTACTGTACAATTAAGCACTTTTCAGCATCATGAAACTTTATTCCACAAGTGAAAGCATCTGAACATGTTGAAAAGCTTTTTTACAAGGTGGACAAAACTTTTCTCTCAGACCAGATTTGGCTGCTACCATACAGTGGGCATCAGGAAAATGTGTTTTTTTTGATACATGTATTGTATGTATATTATATGTGTATTATTTTACATTACAGGTGATTCGCATATAATATACATATAATACACATGTCCATAAATTACACACGAATTATACATATATTATATGCAGATCACCTGTAATGTAAAGTAATAATAGATCGGCGGGAAATGTCTTGTGACTGCTAATCACAGAGTAAATTTTTTACAGGGATGGGACACCAGAAGTAAGATTATGCAACACTTTAGAAAGTTCATCACACCTTTGTTCATCAGTAACTCCAAGAAATTCTGCAACTGATTTATGATCATAAAGTTTTGTTTGTTTGATAATTTTCTTTACATAGCAATTTTCAATGAAGGTAAGAATATAGATGTTGTGTAAATACCTAATTCGTGATCTGCTGATCATTGATAGAAAATCAATAATAAAAATCGATCTACATATATATAAAATTTTGTACTTTCACTATGCAAAGTCACATGAAATCATGCAAGATTTGTGGGTAGGAACTTGGTTTTTTCAAAATGTGAAAATTTTCTCTTATATTAAAATAAATAGTTTACTCTTGGACAGCTGTGGATTCCACATAAAATACACATATGAATTTATGAAAAAATTAATAGAATTACAACATCACAAAAAAAAAAATGTGGCTAGTTTTAATGGTAATTTTCAACTATTTTTATTGAATAAATAATAAATTTTATTATTTTTAAATTCAAAAAAAAACCTATTACAAATTATTCATTTTTATTAATTCAATTCTGCATCCTGCAGAACAACAAGTGTATATCATTCATTATCTGTATGAAAAACCCTTGAAAATGGTAATTATTTTTTAGAAAATTTTGTTCTGCCTCCATCCTTTTTCAAATTGTCT
Source organism: Entrophospora sp. SA101 (assembly GCA_958430865.1). Taxonomy (NCBI): domain Eukaryota; kingdom Fungi; phylum Glomeromycota; class Glomeromycetes; order Entrophosporales; family Entrophosporaceae; genus Entrophospora; species Entrophospora sp. SA101. The sequence continues at coordinate 24,898 of CAUDNR010000198.1, read as the reverse complement.
ATAGAAATTATTTTTAACAAAATTATTTCTTTGAATAAGTTTTTTTTATATTGGGCTAATAAGGAAAAATAAATATATCCAATGGCTGACAGAAGGTCAATATGTTAGATCTTAAAGAATTTTCTCCAATGCAAATTCAAAAGCAAAAGCAACTAAACCTCATCCACAAACTTCTATTCATGTAACCTTTTACAATATAAGTATATACTTTTACTATTTAAGAAAATTTGTTTTCCAATGCAAATTAGCAAATACAATAATAATGTAAATCAAAAGTCTATAATGGTCATTATTAAAAAATAATTTATTATTATTATATTTCTAAACATCTGGAAATGGGTTTTTTAATTTAGTACCAATATCAAATGAATTTTAATTTGAAATATATATATAATTTTATTTTTTTAAAAAATAATGGACAATTTTGGATTCTGTGATCTCTTAAATTTTAATAAGTTTAATATCCCGGATCTGCATTAAATTTCTATCGTTGATCGGCAGACCATCACTTAAAGTTTCAATATATGGAAATGAATTAGGTTTTATATGATTTGTTTTCTCTCTATTTCTAGTGATGAAGACTTTAATTTTTGAAATGATGTAATTAAAGAATCTATGTTGTTTTTAAAGCTCCTCACAAGCTGGCTCATGTGGAGCCTTAGTTGTTTTTCCATGACTAGTATACAATGAAGCTATTGATGTTGAGTGATTTGATATTGCTTGTTTTAAATCATCTGGAAACATTTCACTTTGCTTGTTTGAATCAATAGCTAAATTTTGTTTGATTTTGTGCCCCGATAGCCACAGATTTGTTTAATCAAAATAATGTTTATTGATCTTTTATTAAAATTTAATGTTTGTCAGTGGTAAATTTTATATACTTGTATAATAGCAGATTCTCAAATTTAATTTAACCTTTCTTTATCTTCTACTAATCACTAATCACTATCTTGATGTTGTTTTCAGAATAGAATGGATCTCTTCACAAATTGGAATATTAATTTATGCCATTGTTTGTTAACTAGAACACATATAATCTTGTATACATTTTGATATTTCACTTATTAATAATAGCCCAGATGTCAAAAATTTGAAATTGTTGTCTTTTTTTTTTTTTAAAGAAAATTGGAATTTTTTTAAAAAATTCAGCGGCCTTTCCAAAAAAGAATAATAATGAAGCAAAAAAATTCATCATCATTTTTAAGTAATGATCATCAAAATTTGATGAATAATTAAAATTCGTTGAAATAATTGAAACAAGGTTTGACTGTATTAGTATTAATATAATAATTACTGGAATCACCCAATTTTAATATACATCAAAGCAAAACACATATATATTAATATATGGCATCAGCAGTAAGTTTACTGGATAGTGGTTCAACCGAAATAATTAATCCAGATATTTATTTTCAAATACATTTTCCTCCAAAAAACTTAAAAGAGAATGAAAATAAAATCCAAGAATTTGTTGATAAACATCAAAAAAAAGGCAGGAGAGTTGTATTAGTTACAGTAAGTTTTTGCATGCTTACAATTGATTGGTTAATTAATATCTTTGCCACCAATACAACCAGTATTTAATTAATATAATGTAGAGTGGAGGAACAACAGTACCACTTGAAAATAATACAGTGAGATTTTTAGATAATTTTAGTGCTGGAAGTCGTGGTGCAATTTCTGCTGAATATCCTTTATTTTCTTTACTCTTTTTTTTTTTCCTAATTACCTAATTAATCAAGTTATAATATCATTAACAATTAACCTATTAAATAATTAAAAAAATATTATGTAAACACATATTTTCTTGAAGAAGATTATGCAGTCATTTTCATGCACAGGCAATTTAGTTTACAGCCTTATAGTAGACATTATACTCATGCAAGTAGTAATTTTTTGGATTTGTTGGAATTAAAAGATGATGGAAGTGTTGTAGGTGAGGAAGAAATTTTGAAAAAAAATTTGTGTGATTTTTTTTTTTTTGGTTATTTATAAGTCAATCATAGCAGTAATAATATGTATGAAAAATTATTATTATCAATAGTTAATGATCAAGATCAGCAAAAAATGAAAATAATCTTGGAAAAATATCAAAAAGTAAATATCTAAAATTTAAAAAGTTAAATTTTTATTTTTCAAATCAAACAATTAACCTTATATATAAAATAAAGTTTAAGCAGGAGGAAACACTTCTATTCATAGATTTTGTAACTGTGACGGATTATTTGTTTCTTTTAAGAAGTGCTACTCAAATTATGAATAAATTAAAAGAGAATGCTATGTACTATCTTGCTGCTGCTGTTAGTGATTTCTTTATTCCAGTTCAAAAAGTGGTAGGCTTGCATATATTGTCATTACATTATTATTATATGTTAATATTGACATTATTATATATACATCTTAATTTATTTATTTATATCTTCATTTGATTGTTTAGTCTCAACATAAAATACAATCAGGGGAAGGTGCTTTAACATTAAAGATGGATCAAGTCCCAAAATTTCTAAAACCAATGGTAACAAATTGGGCACCTGAAGGCTTTATAGTTTCTTTTAAGGTAATGTTTTCAATGTTTGAATTTATTTTCCAAAATTTTCTCATTTCAAATTATTAATATGTATATATATATATATATATTTATTCTTTTAAAAAAGTTAGAGACTGATCCATCACTTTTAGTTGAAAAAGCAAGAAAAGCTTTAACAAGATATGGACATCAAATTGTTATTGCCAACCTTCTAATGACACGTAAAACTGAAGTAATTTTTGTTACAAATGATTCAGAATTAGAAATAAAATTAGATGAAAAGGAAATATCAAATGAAAATGAAATTGAATCCAAGATCATTCCAGAATTAGTAAAACAACATGAGAAATGGATAAATAAAAGTTAATTAATAATAGAATTATTAACACTTGATATTTATTTATTTGAGAGTAATAAATGTTCTTAGGGGGATAAAGGCATAATTATTGGAATTCATGATTTTTATTGAATTATTCTTATTTCTTGAATAAGCAATGATGTTTTATTTTTAAATCAATACAGTCTAACTTTGAATATGTATTAATAAAATTAGCATTCAATAAATTATTTTTTTTGAAGGAAAATTATCACTAAGATTTTCCTAAAGCATTCATCATTGCAATTGAATTATTTTCAGAATTAACAAATATTTTTAGAGTTTTTACATATGAATATTTCAAATTTGGTGAATCTATTCAACCAACATCAACATACCATCAGCAACTAAGAAGTTGCAGAATTTAATATAAGAGTCTGTAACTTGTTACAGACATTAAATCTAGTAATAGATATAAATTATATCAGTGAGTGTATAATAATAAAATCAAATCAGCAATTTAGAATTGATATTGCTTCGCCTGATTACCAGTTGGGTATTCATCATTTTTCTTCTCTTTTGTCTGAATATTCATCAATTGAACTTTTGATTTACATCTATTTTTTTGATTTGTTACAGTGGATGAACGGGAACATAAGAGAATTTTATTCAAAATCTGTTGTGGCAAGATTACTAAATACCAATCTTGCCACAACGGATTTTTATATATTTTTATATGTGAAGCGAAATTTTTAATGACCTTGCAAACTTCATAGGTCAGTAACAAAAATTCCTGTTATGTAATTTGACCCAGACCAAAATTAACAAAATTTTACAATCAATTTATTTAACTGATCAATTGATTATAATAATTTACAATTTATAATATTTTAATATTTTTTTTTTTACATAAAAGATTGTTGGTTTTGTTTTTTTGAATGAGCATGTAAGAAAAAATTTTGTTACAGATTAGATTGTTACATTTTGTAAAATTTTCTCTATGAAAATAAATAATAAAAAATCATGCGGATGATCAACAAAAATCGAGGTTGTATAAATTTAAAGCATAAAATTTTGGACAACATTTCCTACCCCTTGAAAAAGTTTCCACTTCACTATTGAAAGAGCAAAATGGCGAGTTGGGAATATCCATCTCACAAGGAGTTTCCGAAAGTACCCAGCCTTGAAGAAGTAGATTCTGGAGATGTACCAGGTAATTTAAGTTTATTTACTGCAGTTATTATCAATGGATGGATTTGAATTTTATAAATATGTACACACAATAGGTATCTTGGATGCTCGTGAACAAAAAATTCGTGAAGACTGGGTAAAAGCAATGGAGTTTAGAATGATTCGAAACAAATTGAATCAATGTTACAAAACAGAGGGTGTTAACCATCATCAAAATTGCAAAGAATTGTCTGATATGTATTTAAATCTTCTCAATGATAGTAAAGTTAGAGGATGGAGAGTTCTTGATGATAATAACAAAAAAAGTTCTAATTGATTTTAAAGAGGTTTGTGTTTAAAATTTATTTTTGAAATTTAGGTTTAAATAATATATATATTTATTTTGTTTTTTTTTTAAATTTTTTTTTTAAGAGAAGTTATTGCACTCCAAACAATTGTTTTTTTGACCTACTTGTGTATATTTTCAATGCAAGGCTGCTATATTAATAAAGTTATGGATTAATTATTATAATTTGTAAGGGTGGAATCATTTTATATTTTATTTTATAAAATTTTTTCATTATATTATTATATATGAAGTGATTAAAAAAACATTAAAAAAATTTTCTCAAATATATATTTTACATCAGTTCAGTATATTCTAAGAATCAATAAATAAAATAACCAATCATGAGAATAAACCATTTTTATAATATATAATGAGAAAAAACTACTTTTTACATTGACACCAAATCAAGATACATACTAGATATTGATTTATTGATTTTTTCTAAATTACTATTAAACCATTCCCTTTGTCAGATTTTTTTACGATGCCTCCTAAATATCAAGACAATCATTTAAAAATTGCAAGAAACTTTAAAACACAAAAAAAAATTAAAAACAATCAAGATTTTAATGTTTTTAATAACAGTTCAGATGAAACAGTTTATGACTGAAACAATAATTGGTATAATTGGTTCAGGTGATGAATTTGAATTATTATCTGAGAGTGATTCTAATGAAGAGATTGTGATTACTCTTAAGATTTAGAAAAAACTGTTACAGAAGCTCTTGAATCAATATCTTTAGAACATAAGAATGAATTATTGTCTGTAATTCGAATATTAATTAGATCCTTGGACCAGTCTAAAAGGCCACAATTCCAAGGATTAAAAGCAAAAAATAAAGATCAATTATTAACAATTTTGCAACAAGTTCAGGACATTCACAATGGCAATGGAACAGGAATGATATAAGAGGAAGTGTAGTACTTATCTAGGAAAACTAAAGCAACTCTAAGATAAGTAAAATTATCATTATTATTATTTGGTATTAAATTGTTCAACCATTAATTTATTGCAGTCAGGGAATATGCTAAATTTGGAAATCGATTCTGGAAAAATTCGAACCCCCCTCGTCGATCAATTCATATGTGTTGCAAATGAGTTTACGTGATGCTTCCATAATATGTAAACAAAAAATTTTTTTTAATAAAATTCATAAATAAAAGTTGAAACAAATTCTTCTGAATATAAACCCTGAGAATCCCTGAGAATCCCTGCAAAATTCACAAGATATAAGAAGATATAATTCAAAGAAGTTTTCATTTTTTTTGTTCTTTTAAGCATAATTTGCAAATTTACATGCACTTTTTATATATTTTTTATATGTACTTCAATATTATTTAAGATGGAAGAATCAAGACCAGCTGCTAGTGAATTACCTTGTTTATTTGAGGCCCTCGCCACAAAACATCCAGAAAGTTTGTCATTATGTGAGACAAAAGAAAATCAAAAGTGGAGATTCGCATCTGGAAATGCAGCAGTTGAAAGAATAAATATTATGGCTAAGTATTTTCCTGAATTGTCTTTATTACTTGATTCCTTAGACAATTATTCATTTTGTGAAAAACATTATAATCAGGTTGTTGCCAAAGAATCTTTACTTAAGAATTTAAAAAAAAAAGATATTTTAATTTCTTTAGAAGAAAATGAAGAAAATAATCAAAGAAAAAAATTAAAACACAATGAAACTCAAATTGCTTTATCAGATCCAGAAACACAGCTTATGAGAGAGTTGTCAGATACACAAAAAAAATTAGAAGAATCAGAAAGACAAAGGATATATTATGTTGACATGATCAAGAAATATGAACAAATAATTGAAGAACTAAAAGACAAAAACACAAGATTATTATCTGAAAATAAAAAACTAAAAGAGGAATTAAATACAACACTTGATGACCAACAATCAAGAATTGATTCAATTACAAAAATTGCTCAAAAAGAACGTAAAAATCTTTATGTTGATATTATTAATTTAATGAATGATGAGGGACGATTTAGTTTGGATAGCCTTTTAGAATACTCTACTTCTGAATGGCTTTCTAAACGAAACCCAGTTATTGTTAAATTTATAGAGACACTTATATTCAATGAAAATCAAAACCAACATGAAGATAAAAAACTTTTTAAATGTGCAATGGTGGTTAATGGAATCTATGGAGCACGTCATGCAAAATATGTCTCAGAGATTAATCTTGTGGCGTCAGCAATAAAATATTCTTTAGCAAGATCAAAAACAGTTATAAATATTGATAACCATCTTACATCTGGTGGAAGTTATTTTTACTTTCAAAAATGGCTAGAAGAATTATCAGACATAGAAGAGGCTTTGCCAAATGGGTTGTTATTTATTGCTTTTGATAATGAGCAGAAAGGACAAAAGAATTATCTTGATCGTGGATTTAATAAAGTTATTTTCCATATCGTTACTAGTTTTGTTGCATTCAATATGGAACCTTGCAATGAAACACAACATATAAATAATCCTTGGGTGTATAATTCTCTTAATGAACAACAATACAAAGAACTTTTTGAACTTTCACCTGAAATGCAAGAAGAAATTGATAAAGAATTATATACTTATCTTTCAGAGATCCTTGGCCTATTATGCAAAGAAAAATCTAATTCAACCAATGTTATTGATGTACTTGTAGAAAACAATGAATCAAACAATAGATTTAGTAAATATTGTCCTAATTGTAATGAACAAAACATTCAAAATAGAAAACAAAATTGTCCTAGTTGTAATGCTAAATTACCTACACTGGGGGAATTACAAAAGCAAAATATAATTGAAGAAGTTAGCACACCAGATAATTATGAAAAGCCTCTCATCTTTAAATCTCATAATTTTGAAAATGAATTGAGAGCTTCTTCTACTTCCAGAATCAGTATTACACAACAACCAGTTGCTGATTCAGGTGTTAAAGTTCCTGATATTTACATTCCTGATCCTTTAAATATTAATCCTAATTCAATAGATAGTGTTGAAAAAATTCTTCTTCACATTGAAAAAATTTCTGGGATTAAAGAAGGAATTTGTAAATGGGTAGCTGTGGCATGTGATGGCGTTCCATATCATCATGCTACCAAAATAAAAGAGAAATTTCCTTGGTTGATACTTGTACCTGGTCAGTTACATGAAGAAATGAACATGCTTCGTGCATATGTTGAACTGAATTGGTAATTTTTAATTTCTTTTCTTTTTAATTAAAAAAAATTTTTATTTACAATAAATTTTTTTAATTTACAATAAATTTTTTTAATTATTAAATTAGGGAAATAGATATCAAACAGTTTGCTAAATTACAAGGTTATAATAAATCAGAAAAACAACTTGGATATTTTAAAAAATGTCTTGATCACCATAAATCCTGGGATTCTATTTGCAGAATTTATCGTCAAGCAATGTCATCAGAGCTTATGTGGCCATATATAAAGACTCATGCTAATCCAACAGTAGAAGGTTATCTTGCTTGGGCTAAAGAACAAAAGGATCAAATTTATCAAATTAAATATGAACAAGTAAAAAAAAAAAGATTTTTTTTTATTTTATTGCAATTATATATTATTGTATCATTTATTAACATTTTTATACCAATTGTTTGAATAGATATTTATATATTTACAAGCAATTATTAACTTTAGAGTAGGTGTAAGGACTAACAGACCTTTGCTTAAAAGTGCAGCAAGAAGAGCCTTTTCACCTATTTGGTCTGCACGAAGGCATCCAATATATCAATTAATTGAAATCTCAGATGAAGTGCAGTTAAAAAAACTTCATCCAACAATACGTGATATGATTGAACAAAATTCTGTAGTATCTTGTTCAGGATTATATAACCAACACCAAGGGATGGATGCTATTTTAGAAGAAGTGAATAAAGCCCTGAAAACTTTAATACCTCCAGTTCCTCAAGAACGTCATTGGATAATTGCAGCACGTAATTGCAAAAAATTCTTTCAAGTAATAACATAATTTTAACTTTTATATAATATGAAATTTTAAAATTTTAAAATTGACTTTTTGATTTACTTTGTGATATTATTATATATATATTTAGTTGTGAAACAAATTTTTTGAAACAATTGGATGTAATGATATACATACATCTGGACCAAGAACTTGCCCTGAACCAATTGCAGAATGTCAAAGGTTTCGAGCTTATTTAAGAAATCTTAATTTTATTAATCCAATGGAAACAAGGGCTATTCATAAAAGTTTAGGTGAAGAATATGAGTTAAGTGATCAATTAAATAATTTTAGTTATATAGCAAAAAAAAAACGACAAGAATATATTATGGAAGTATTTTATAAGAAAAATAAAGCTCCTTTATTTAGGCCAATTCCAATAACTAAAGAAGAATATATTGCACAAAATAAAGAAGAAAATCTGTCAAAAAAAGAAATAATATTCAAGATAGAAACTCTCCTTGAACAAATGGATGAAAATATTCGAAAAAATTATCATGCAATAAAGTCAAAAAATCGAAGTGAATTGCTAATTATATTACAAGAGGTAACTAATTTGTTTAATATAGATAATGAACTTGATTACCATGATGATTTAGGATATCCAGGAATTACACAGCAAGAATTTTAGCTTTATTATAAATAAAGTAAGTCCAGGTAAGTACAGTTATACTTGCCGCCCAAAGTCCCAAATCCCAAATCCCAAATAGGTTAAAACTATTTGGGACTTTTACTCTCAAAAATCCAAATTGTCAAAAATGTCCCAAATCCCAAAGCTGTTCCAAATCCCAAAGCTGTTCCAAATCCCAAAGCCGTCCCAAATCCCAAAGCCGTTCCAAATCCCAAATGTCCAAATGATCCCAAATAATCCCAAATCCCAAAATGTTCAAATCCCAAATCCCAAATAAAAGTCATGTGTTCTAAATTTGATCAGTTGTGTAATAATAAAAAAAAATTTTTTTTCTTTTGCTGTAATAATAAAGGAAAATTTTTAATGTTTGTAGGTGAGCTTTCTTTTACATTTTATTTCTCTTGTGTTGAATTACATTTATAATTAATAATAATAATTCATTTATTTATTGCATTAGTGATAAATTTATATTTAAATTGAAGTTTGGTTTTTTTTTTGTTGAATTACACCTAATGTAATTTTATCATGAATATTTATTACTAAGAATTATGTCAAATTCATCAAATTCCGAACTAGCAAGGTATTTGTTATATATATTATCACTAATTTGATTCATTGGAATATATTATATTTATTAATTTATTTGTTCAAATTTGGTAACAATAGTGTTGCAGAAAACAATCAAGGAAGTCATATGTCTAATAATGACAATGAATTTTATCAAATTTCGGACAGTCACAATAATACAATTATTAATATTAATGGTCGTCCAAAAGATAAAGTTTGGCAATACTTTACTTCTATTGATGATAATCATAGAACACACAAAGGTGCTGTTTGTACATTCTGCTCAACTTCATGGAAACGAGGAAAACCACAAGCTTTAAAAACACATTTAGCACTTCATTGCAAAGCTAGAATACCAAGAGAAATACGTATTGAATATTTACATATGATTAGTGAGGAGGAGATTGAGGATACTGAAACTACATCTACTCCAATATCAACAACTACAACACATCCAAATAAAAAAATCAAATCTAAGAATAATCAAAAAAAAATTAACACTTATTTTGACTCGGATGGAATTGATGATGCTAAAATAAAACGTGTAAATCAAGCTTTGATTCGGTGGTTTGTTTGTTCTGGGATACCATTTGTAGCAGCAGATTCACCATTTTTTATTGACTTTACCAAATCTCTTTGTTATGGTTACAATCCACCACATAGAACAACTTTATCTGAGTCATTATTGAATTCAGAAATTGCAAGGATTACATTAAAAATAGATAATATTTTAAAAAATGCTACAAATCTTACCTTATGTATGTGTATTTATTAATTTATTTGTCAATGTAATTTTTTTAAAAATTTTTATTTTTTTTGTAAACTTTTAATAATTCAATATTTACATATAAAGGTGTTGATGGTTGGTCTTCACCACTTAAACAAAGTATATATTCTTTTGTTATCTTGTTACCAGATAGAAAGCAATACATCTATTCAATTGAAGATAGTCATACAAGCAATTTTAATGCTGAAAAAATTATTCATATATTGGAACAAGTGGGTCCTGAAAAATTTACAGCTATAGTAACAGATGCTGAGGCTGCTATGATGGCTGCCAAACGTATTGTCACCTCTACATTCCCAAATATTTTATCAATAAGATGTATTGCACATCATATTCAATTAATTGCCAGTGATATTGTAAAGGTAGATTGGGCAAAAAATACATTGCAAAACATACAAAAAATAATTACCTTTTTTCGAAACAATTATCGAGCAGGTTCAGCATTACGTGATGATATAATTGAATCATTAATAACTGGTGGTTATTTGAAGACAACTGTAAAGACGCGCTGGTCAACAGCATGGGATGCATGTGAGTCTATGATACATTTAGAAAGTAGCATAAAATCTGTAAGTATTGTTAATGTAAAGTCAAATACACTTTTTTAAAAAAATTAAAAAATATTTTCTTTAAGGTTTTAGAAGCTGAGCCAGAAATTTTTAGAAATGCAGTCAATGTTCAAAGTTTGATACATAATCGTCAATTTTGGATGGATGTTGATCAATTACGTGCAGTGTTAAGTCCAATTAAAAAAGCAGTAAAAGATGTTGAATTTACATCTACTACAATGGCAGATGTCTTTATGGAATTGGTAAAACTTGCAATATCAATTAAAGAAATTCCTACATTAATTAATAATAATCCATTTAAGCAAGAATGCCATGGAATTTTTAACAAACGCTGGAAACAATTTGACACTGATATATATATATTGGCTTTTTTCCTACACCCAAAACATCGTGGTAAGTTAAAATAATTTTCATTTAATACAGTAATAAGTTTTAATAATGTAAACTAAGATTTATTTTCTATAAATATGAATAGCTGATTTTTTTAAGTTTGAAATTTATAAAAATACAATTAAAACTGCATTAACCCTTTGGAAACAATTTGGTGGTGGTGCAGCTAGTGCTGATATCTTACGTACACAAATGTCATTGTACAAAAATAGAGAACCACCTTTTCAAGAAAGGTTTGTTGAATCAGTTGATAATGTTCGGAATTGGTGGAATTCTTGTGAATTAAGAAGAAATGAAGATTTCATTCGTGTTTTAGCTTTAAAATTAGCTGCCATTACTCCACATAATGGGGCCTGTGAATGTATTTTTTCTATTTTAAGTTGGTACACAGGGAAACGTAGAACCAAGTAAGTATACATTTATAATTTAATTATGTAATTATTCTTGATTTTTTCTTTATATATATACTTATCTATTATATCTTATATTAGAATCAATGTAGCACGTTTAGAAAGCATGGCAAAAATACACTCTTTTTTAATTACAAATGCACGAAGTGAATTGAAATTTGTTAAAACAGAAGTTTTACAAGAACAATTATCAAATACATTTGATGAAATAGCAAATGCTATAATTAATGATGATGAAATGTTTCAAAATGATGATAATGGAGATAATTTGGTTGACGATCCTGATGATAGTGATGAATGTTTGGACTTAAATCATGAATTATTAACAAATAATGTTGATAATGATTTAACTGATGAATTTGTTGAACATGGTGATGTTAATTTTGATATTGATGAAATATTAAATAGAGTAGAAAGTTAGATTGTTTGGGCTAATTTTTTTTTGGACCTTTGTATTTTTATGGTTTTTATAACAAATTTACAATAAATTTTTGCTAACAATGTGTTTTATGAGACAATAAAAGAATATATCTGTTGCTTTGATCTGTATATAGTACTATTGTCCATTTTGGGATTTGGGACAGTTTTGGGATTTGTACCACTTTTGACATTGGGATTTGGGCGTGGGATTTGGGATTTGGGTTTGGGACTTGGCCTTTTGAGTTTGGGCAGCAAGTATAACTCTTTCATTATTTCTAAGAACTTTTTTCTTTTATTCTTGAGACGAACATAAAAGAATAAGTATATCCACTATTATCACATAGAGCAAGGATTTTATAACCTTCAGGCATAGGTTTGTTTTTAATTCTATAAGTATGAGGGCTTCTTTCTGAAAATCTAACCATCATTTCATCGACAGATAAATTCGAAGAAGGAGTATAGAGTTCTTTACATTTATTTAGTATATGTGATGCATGGGGATCTACTTTATAATAATACCATAAATCTTGCTGTATGACTTCTAAAGGATCAGAAATGTGGAAAAATCTTTTAATCTGTTCAAATCATATTAAGGTCATATAGTCTGTTATTTTATGTTGAGGATATCTATCAGATTTCTTCCAATAATCTTGTATTGAAGGTAATTTAAATATTCCAGTATATATTACTATTCCTAACCATATTTTTATTTCGGGTAAATTTAAATCAATCCATGGTCTTCCAATTCCAGCACCTTTTTCTGATGCATATATATTTGTACTTCTTATAATAACATTCAGAATATCAACAGTAAAAAATAAAGAAAATAATACATAGGGAAAATTTTCAGACAAGGTTTGTATATCATCAGGCAAATTTGTGCTAGAATCATGTAATGGATGTTCATGTGGTGGAAGATTGATAATATTTTTGCTTCCCCTTCCTCTTCCCCTACCTCTACTTCTATTTCTATTATGGTCATCATTATTGGTATTGTATTCAATGTCATTGTTATCATTACATCATATTCATTTGTTTCATCAATTTCCATATTTTGATTTTCAGAATTAGTAGATGGACTAAGGTGTGTTGAATCAATTGTTTCATTTTCATTTTGTTCTTCATAAATAGTAAAAGGTTTTCTTTGAATATGACATATGGTGCATCTAGTCTAGTCCCGGCAACTTTTACATGAAATTTTTTAATTCTATCTAGTCTGTCAACAAATAAAATAAATCAAAAAGCTTTTCATAATCAGTTAGTTTGAAGCTTGAATTAACAAAAAATGAAGAGTTTTTTTTTAAAATCCCATTCTGTATGGAGCTATGAGCTTTTAAAAATCATCATTATTCTATGTTTGGTCTCAATTTGTCCACCATAAATCTTACCAAAATTGCTATATTTGGCTGGAATTAACTTGGATTCCATGTTATACTTGTCACGTGACAAAATATAAATTCAATTTTTTAACGCGTTTTTTTTTGCTTCAAAAAAATTGAAATCTTTTTTGAAATTTATCAATTAATCATGCCTAAACTTAAAAAGCAAAAAGCACATTTAAATAAACTTGCTTTAGACAAAAAAAATAATAGCTCATTTGGTAATGAAAATCAATTGGAAACTAATTTAGGACAGTTTTCACATGAAGAGTCTGAAGAAAGTTGGTTTGAAGGAGGAATAGATAGAGAATTAGACGAAAATTCTGTAAAATATATTGATATCCTTAATGAATCCATGAAAAATTACACTTCATCATCAAGATCTTTGCATTATATAGGTAATTCTTCCAGAACTTATCGCCAGAAACAAAGTGAGGCTAAGAAAAATGCTGAAAAAAATGGTCAATTAATAACTGCATTTTTTGAAAAAAGTGAAGCAGATGTTAGTAGTGGAAATGAAAGTTCTGAGGAACTCATTGAAAATAATGATAAAGAAATGACAGAAGTTGCAATTAGTGACTTAGAGAAGCAGCTTAAAAATAATGATTTTAGTAATGGATATAAATTACGACTTACAGCTGTGCTTCAATATTTAAAATTAATTAAATTAGGTAAAAAAAAGTTAGAATCAAGTATATCTATTGCAAATCAATTAGATAGAGGTAAATACTTTGCTTGCTGTATTTGAGAATGGGCACAAATTGTTAAAGAAGGAGATTCTATTCCATTTTCCAATCGTGGTTTGCATAGAAAAACATCAAGTTTACTAGATGATGAAGACATTAAATTAAGAATAATCGAATTTTTAAATGAAAAAAAATTTAAATTTAATATTAATGATTTTATTAATCACCTTTCATCTGTTATTTTTCCATGTGTTGGGGTTGAAAAAGAAAC
>CAUDNR010000197.1:0-33809 GCA_958430865.1 Entrophospora sp. SA101 | reverse complement strand
GAATATGTTATCAGCAGTCAAACATACAAGTCTACATGGTACAAATTCACCATCTTACTCTCTTTACTACTACCACTGACTATTTTCATTTTTATTAAATTAACAATATCCACTCTTGTGATAAATATTTTGTAGATTCTAAACAAATTGATTTAGCTATACCAGATGGATTACTTGAATAAGTTAAATCCTGTCACTTATTATGTATTATTCATTTATTTTTATTTATCTGGCTACTATAGTTTAAATATCTTGAGTAATGATATTATATAATAACTTTGGATTTTTTTTTTTCATTTTGAAATTTGGATGTCAAATATGCAACTAAATAAAAAATAATAATTTTTGAAAAAATAAATGTAATTTTTAATAGTCATTGTTATCATACATACATAACTGCAGTATTGTTTGTCTCTTACCTTTTCAAATCAATGGTTTCATTTTTTTTTAGCATTAACAAATTGAAGTGATGTATTATCAATATATCATATAATATATATAATATATAAATAATTTATTAATACATGTATCTGAATAATTTAAATATAATAAAAACTATACCTAAATTATCAAATAAAAAGCCAATACAGTATACTGATTGTGAGTTTTGTTGAATCAAACTTCTGGCCTTATTTGGAAACCCTGATCTGAAAGCTTTGATGTTTCCTCCAATAGAAAGGGCACTATGAGTATATTAAAAAATAACACCTTCAATAGATAGCTAGGTTCTTCTTGTATTGGTACTAGCCAAATTGGTGCTTGAGAAAAGAAGAAATTTTCAAAATTAGAACCAGATACTGGCCACCAAAAATGCAAACATCTATCAAAAACCACAACCTTGCCATTGTGAGATCAAAATTCACATCTCACACAAATCCCTTGATTTGGTTCAAATAATATTTATTTTGTTTTATGGCAGTATCCAATTAGTTGATTTCTTAATTACTTTCTCTTACTAATAGCACTCAAGCTATTTAATCTGTCTACAGGGCAAGTTTTATTACTTCCTGTCCGGTAACATTTTCTCGGTAGTCCTTTGTTATCTGCCTGAGCCGACACGTCTAAATGCATATATAATATCCTAAGTATCCGCCGTGATACTTTCTACACTTATTAATTATATTTTATGGCTCAGTATCTTTTACTGACCGCACCTAGCTAGGATTTCCACTATTTAAGTGTTGGCTTAATCCAAATAAAAATAAAGAAATAAAATTAAAAGAAAATACACACACAACTATACTTATCAAAGGCGTCCCCTTGGTAAGTTAGTAATTAATTAAGTAATTGAGTTAGAGTGAAAGGTTTATGTGGTTTTGGAAGCAGGTGGATTATTTCACTGGCAAGAAATTATTTTTAAGAGATATTTATGTTCGTATTTTTATTATTAAGATATTATTGTTATTACAAGATAATAGTTAAGAACTAATTAACTGAAGATTCCATGAAAAGAGAAATTTACAACGTATTTATACATGTTAAAAGTTCTATCATCTAGTTTGTTACCAGAATTATATCTTGAAGATCCAAATCAAAAATCGGGATTCTGATTGTAAAATTGTGTGATCAAATTTTTCAAATTTTAAAATCGTAAAAAAATGCCATTTGATACAACTTCTTATTCATCATCTGATTCGATTTCCTCTGATTCAGAGTGTGAAAGTGATTCAATTGAATTTGAAAATTACTTGGCCATTGAAGCAACAACAATTCAACATCATTTATCTAGAAACAAAAAATATGAAAAATGGATGCTTCCAATATTAGATGCAAGAGAAGTAATGATGAATCAACAAAATTTTGAATGGTCGACATTATTAAAATGTTTGTATATATTAAAACAATTATATATATACTTAATATTTATGGATTTTATTTATTTATAGCATTACAAACACTTGATACTGCATTAAAAAAAAATAATATGGCTTTGGATTTATTTAAACCGATATTTGGTACATTAATTATTATTTTATTATTATATATATATAATTAATTAATGATTTTATAATCTATCTTGCTTTCACTCTTACTCACACTCTCGCACTCATCCAATTAATTATTTAATATGTTTAGTAAGATTTCTTAATGATCTTGAGAATTTTATTAAAAAGTTACCACATGACAAAGAATATAGAAAAACATTGAAACATTCAGAAGCAAAAGCATGCACTATAATACAACAAAAATTAAAACAAATGGTTGAATCATGGAATTCAATAATACAAGAACATAATCAAGTAATCAAAATATATATATATTATTATTGAAAATAATTATATGATTTTTTTTTTAGAGAGAGTTCTGACAATAATTAAATTTATAAAATTAATTGAAAAAAAAAAGATCAAACCACCAATTCCAATTACATCTAAAAATCAATATATTGTAGATGAAATAGAAAAATTCCTAATGATTTCACCACATAATCATATCTCATTCAGGGGATTAAATCTTACAAAATATCCACAACATATGAAAAAATTAAATATTGTTTTAAATTATTATTATTCCTTCTCACCAATTATTATGGATAAAAATTTATCTGTTCATTCTTTAACCATTTTGGATTTATCTAGAAATAAGTTAAAAGGTAACAAATATATGTGTGTGTAGATTCACACGCATATACATAAATATATAGGAAAAAAACCATTCATAACTAATATTATTTTTTCTTTTTTTTTAAAAAAAAAGTTTTTGCTCATGAAATCTTATTTTTTAGGAATTTAAAAGTTTTACGACTTGCCAATAATTTATTTCAATATTTTCCGCCATATATTACAAGGTTAAACTCATTTACAGTCTTACTTGGAATTAAATTTAATCCATTAAGAAAATCAAATGTTTCTAAAATCAATTCAGAGTATAAAATATCATCATTATCATCACCACTAAATAATAATGATGGCAATAGTGAAGGGAATTGTGAAAAAACAACAACAACAAAAATACCCTCATTATGTGATTTATGTGCTAAAAAAATCATTCAAAAAAAAGTTCCACTTGTTGCTAGAAATTATAACAATGAAGAAGACGAAAGTGATGATGATTATGACGATGAAAAGTTCACTACTGACATATTTATTTCAGATTTTATAATAGATTATGTTCAAGATGGGTATTTGTGTGAGTGTTGTAGAATGTTTATATCAACTTCCTCGCCATTATATTTGCCAAAAATTATAGAATATATGAACTATTTATGGAACTTGGAAAAAAATGATGATGATGATTTACAAAGATTTAACAAAAATGGTTATAATAGTTATAATAATGTGATTGTTGATTCAGAAAAATCAACTAATGTACCATTGCTTAGAAGATTTTGTATGAGGTGTTGGAACATCCACCATTATTATGGAAATCAAAGCTGTAATTGTTTAACTTGCAATGTTGAGAGAAAAGGTAAAATTAATAATAATATCACGTGGACAAGGGCAACTACTTCATTACATTAGATTAGATATTTATTTTTGTTATTTGTTTTTATTTTTTGTAAATAAAGTAAAAAGTAAAAAATGCTTTTAAAAAAAATATATTTTATACTGACTGAATAAGGCTTTTTTTTCAATTATTATTTTTTCCTATTGCTGTCTATATATACTAATTCTTAATTAGAAAGTTTTAACCGTTTTGATGGTGATTTTAATGCTATATCATAATCATCCTCGTCTTCACATTATCGGTTTTATTGACAATGCCACCTCCCGTTGACATTAATACTATGACTACTACTTCTTTTCCATTCAATTATAAAAAGAGTTGAAAATCTATTGTTATATTTTGTTTCTCTTACTAAAGGAGACAGTGATATTGTTGACTAGAAAATTCCTCCACTTCCTCTTCTTGATATAATTATTATCTATTGATTCATTATATCTATATGACCATAACTACTATTATTATCATAATCTGAATAATTCATTAGTTTGATAATAATTACTGCTATTTCTGCCGACACAAGTGCTATTATCATTATTATTTGGACTAGCTTCTACACAAAAAAAGGCACTGACAACGAATATGAAAATAATGACGAGGAAGTTGTAGTTGATAGTGGTAGTAGTAAAGAGAGTAAGATGGTGAATTTGTACCATGTAGACTTGTATGTTTGACTGCTGATAACATATTCTGGCGCGTTATTGTTTTGCAATGCTAGTTGATGTCAATTTAGTTCATTCGGATGTGATTATAGAGTTAACATGTTATTGATGTTATCATTATTAGTGGCCTTGGAGTTGAAGATGGTAGATTTTAATAATGGCGAACGACAATTGTTATAATAAACCAAATTCGATTAGATCTACTACCTTTTTGCAAAACATTTTTCTTATGCTTGCAGAAAGACATGGAAGGAAAACCGTTTAAAAAGGGAGCATAACAATTTCATGAAAACTTTACGGAATATTTTCGTTTGCCGTAAATTTTCATCTACATCCATCTTTTATACTGTATATACGCATTCTTACTTTTTTATTAACAAGTTATTGAGATTGGAACCGGCCAAAACCTTGATCGGTTTTTAACCTTGTATATTAATTTTTTTTTACAAAAAAATGAATGTTTGACGATTTAATAAAATTTCTATTAAATAATGAATAATTCTTATCTCTGCTCATAAATCACTCGTTATATTATTTTTCAATGCAAAACAAATATATGATAATTACGATGACAATAAATTATAATTTACTTCAATAATAATAATAGGTAGTAGATTAATCTCAATTTTACTCCGATAATGTGAATGTGGCTTCATTTCACCTACACTCTAACCTATTTTAACCGGTTCCTCTACAAGTTATTAAACGTGTCTGCATTATCATTTGTAAAAAGAAGACTAGAACGTCTTATATTATGAATTATTAGGAAATGTCGAACGCAAACAGCATTATTGGGCGTTATCTAGTGTGTTAAATTTAAAAACTGTACCACAAACAAATGATAACTATTCAAATAAATTATTGATAACAATTCAAATTAACGAATGATGATAATTCAAATAATAATAATAAACGAATGATGATAATTCAAATAATAATAATAAATGAATGATGATAATTCGAATAATAATAATAAACGAATGATACAATTCGAATGATAAACAAATGATGTCAATTTGAATGATAAACGAATGATGATAATTTGAATTATAACAATAAATGAATGATACAATTCGAATAATAAAGAATGATAACAATTCAAATAATAAAGAATGATAACAATTTGAATAATAAATGAATGATATAATTCGAATAATAAACGAATGATAATAACAATTCAAATAATAAATGAATGATACAATTCAAATAATAAACGAATTATAATATTTGAATAATAAACGAATGATAACAATTCAAACAAAAATTTTATTACGAATAGAAACTCAACTCTATTTCAGAGTCACTAAACCTGGCCAATAATGTTCAAACTAAACTAAAATATACAACTACACTACTTGAGGTGTCCCTATAAGCAATCCAGTAAAACTAAAAGGGGCTCCTAACTAATAATTAAAGGTTGGCTAAACCACAATCATTAGAAAGAGTTATGAATCAATTGATCATGCCAGATTTATTAATTAATGAAAGTATTATTTTTATTACAAAAGTGTTATTATTGAAAGATCAATGTAAGGAAACCCTTTTTCCTTACGTCAAAATACTATACAATTGTTTTAATTATTAAAAAATACAAGTTATACAAGTTATCTTTATTAATTACTGAAATCTTATCTTTTTACATAATATAATATTACCCTTTAAATAAATAAAAATAATACCGGAAAGCCGCAGCACTTAATTTGTAACTCATATTCATAGGTAAAGTCAAAATGTTGCACCAAAAAAGTTAAAATTGTTTTGCCTGATTTGGATACAACTTATAATAAAAAAGCTTCTGCTACATATGTATACCTAAAATAGTCAAAATACTTACCAAAATCAGATATTGCTTCAATTATGATAATCAAAGGCTGTTTTTCTCTCTTCTCTCTGAAATTTTCAAACAAATAATAAAAATTAAATCCTGAATTTTTCTTGGTTCTAAACTAAACAAATTCTACAAAAATTCATAAAATTTTGTAACAATGTTACTTTATACTTTATACTTTATATATTAACAAAAAGTAACTGACATTTATTTAATTGAATCAATTACGAAGAAAATTTCAATTTGATTTGATCTACAAGGGATTGTTGTATGTGGAATTGAAATATTATGGAGTGGGGTGAAATTCTGATTGGCTAATTTGAATTTCACATAATAAGAATTTCATTTTCACGTACAACAGGATCAAAGGAATCAAATTTCAATCAAAATTTTTGTTTCTTTTTTTAAATCAAACACCCAACAAAAGTAAAAAATTTGTTCCCAAAAAATTATGTTATCATAATGATAATTTTATTATCATTGTCATATCATACAACTACACTACTTGAGGTGTCCCTATAAGCAATCCAGTAAAACTAAAAGGGGCTCCTAACTAATAATTAAAGGTTGGCTAAACCACAATCATTAGAAAGAGTTATGAATCAATTGATCATGCCAGATTTATTAATTAATGAAAGTATTATTTTTATTACAAAAGTGTTATTATTGAAAGATCAATGTAAGGAAACCCTTTTTCCTTACGTCAAAATACTATACAATTGTTTTAATTATTAAAAAATACAAGTTATACAAGTTATCTTTATTAATTACTGAAATCTTATCTTTTTACATAATATAATATTACCCTTTAAATAAATAAAAATAATACCGGAAAGCCGCAGCACTTAATTTGTAACTCATATTCATAGGTAAAGTCAAAATGTTGCACCAAAAAAGTTAAAATTGTTTTGCCTGATTTGGATACAACTTATAATAAAAAAGCTTCTGCTACATATGTATACCTAAAATAGTCAAAATACTTACCAAAATCAGATATTGCTTCAATTATGATAATCAAAGGCTGTTTTTCTCTCTTCTCTCTGAAATTTTCAAACAAATAATAAAAATTAAATCCTGAATTTTTCTTGGTTCTAAACTAAACAAATTCTACAAAAATTCATAAAATTTTGTAACAATGTTACTTTATACTTTATACTTTATATATTAACAAAAAGTAACTGACATTTATTTAATTGAATCAATTACGAAGAAAATTTCAATTTGATTTGATCTACAAGGGATTGTTGTATGTGGAATTGAAATATTATGGAGTGGGGTGAAATTCTGATTGGCTAATTTGAATTTCACATAATAAGAATTTCATTTTCACGTACAACAGGATCAAAGGAATCAAATTTCAATCAAAATTTTTGTTTCTTTTTTTAAATCAAACACCCAACAAAAGTAAAAAATTTGTTCCCAAAAAATTATGTTATCATAATGATAATTTTATTATCATTGTCATATCATGTCCATGTCCTATTCTTAATACTATACTTAAAGAAATCAGTTCATTCCCGTGAAACTCTGATTTACTTTTTGGGACATTCTTCAGTTAGGTCGGTTTTATTATCACAATGAATGAATTTTAAAACTGTATATATCCTTTTTGAAATATATTAATAATTTTAATTTAATTGATAAAAACTAATTAAATTGAAATAAATGCTTTATGATAGAAAAAATTAACGGTTCGGTCCCACAGTCTCATTCAGTCTGAATCGGACCATCAACATCCCTACTACTACAGTTTCAAAGTAGCAAGTAAATTACTGGCAGAGCAAACCTGACCCAAAAACCCTAGTTAATTTAAATAAAATATTCCTTGGGTAATTTCAGGCTCTCGTTGCCTAACAATTTGCCAATTTCAGGTTGAGCTTAAATTAAATTAATAATAATATTGACAAAGTAATTTGTACGCACGCGATCTCACAAAATAAAAAGATTTAGAATTTACATACAAAAAAAATCTGAAGCAAGCTTGAGTGTAAATTGTCAAACATTCTGTACGTCATTTTAATGAAAAAGATGGCTTATTCCAAACATCCACATCCACACCCGTGGCACCCGTTATTAAACCAAGTCTTGATTTTGATATTATCAAGGTGAAAATCTAAAAATTGACTCTTTTTCTTTTCCGGGAGTTGACTAAATTTTGATCTCTGAAATTTCTTTGTAACATAATGTCCACCCCACTTTGTTCAGTTTTCCCTTTTTTTTTCAACAATTCATTAGTTTTAATATGATCCCACTTTTCTATCCAAATTTTTTAAGT
The DNA here is from genome assembly GCA_958430865.1 of Entrophospora sp. SA101. Taxonomy (NCBI): domain Eukaryota; kingdom Fungi; phylum Glomeromycota; class Glomeromycetes; order Entrophosporales; family Entrophosporaceae; genus Entrophospora; species Entrophospora sp. SA101. The sequence continues at coordinate 25,600 of CAUDNR010000197.1, read as the reverse complement.
TAAGGTCTAACTTCACCATCATCTGTTACTATTTATACCATTGATAATGGTGATGATGATGCCAAAAATAATGATGATGATAACAATAATAACGACAATAATAACAATGACGATGATAATAATGATGACGGCAACAATGAAAACGACAATAATGATGGTGACAATAATAGCAGCAGCAACTTACATTAACAATGGTATTAATGATAAAAATAATGGTGGCACTGGTGGCTACGAGAAATTGCCGCAATGCAAACCCTCCCTCTATTCATTTGCATTGGCATGTACATTAACAAAAAGGATAATAAATGGGGATATGAGAGAATTGGTTTGATGAAAGGGACCTACAACGGAGTCACCAAAACAAAAAATCTTGAAACAAATAACCTATCAATTCTAGATAAAAAAAAGGTTTCTTTTAGAGTTAAACTAGTATGTAAACTATATTAGGCAAATGAATGTATTTATTTATTAGATTCCAATACATCAATGATAACCTAAAAAGGACTACAATTTCAACCGTTGGCAAATTGGTACCAGGTGGGAATATTTTTATATTTGGAGGCTATAGAGTTGGAATTTACATATCCAGTTATAGAATCGTCAACGTCATCGTCATTGTCGTTATCAGAATGTTCAAACAATATAAAAAAAAGATAAAAAAAAAGTTGTCAAGAATCGAGCAGCATTATAAAAACTTGAAGACGCATTCGTTGGATCAAGCGATTTTTCAAAAAAAAAAATGAAAATAAAGATAAAAGATCCTTGACGTCCCCAGGAAATAAAAGAAAGACTATTAAGAGAGGAAAGTCTTTTGAAAAAGTTGATGAAGAAATGAACAAGAGCATGGCAATGAAATGGGAACTTGACTAGAGACACACATACACATACACACACACAAATTATCTTAATTCCTTTTAGATCAATTGTATATTTGCAATAATAATGCGTTTGTAATGGTATAGCATACACATGTTATAATAAATAACGAGTGATGAGAATGCTTATTAGTTAATAAAATTTATGTGACGGATTTTCTTTATTTCCTTCAATCGTGTTGCCCGACTAGCATTGAGATGATGCAAGTCAAATATTATCCTGTTCATTATATTGCGACGTTGGTTATACACACGTGTTATAACAACGAGTGATGAAAATACATTTACTAATTAATAAAGTTTGTGTTATCTAACGTTGGATAATATTAAGGAAAAAGGAACCCGACTAACATCGAGACAAGACAAGAAAAAAAAAGTTATTCTATTTGTTTTGTTGTAACATTTGTTATATGCATTTTACAATAACGAATGATGAAAATACTTTTCTTAATTAATTAATAAAGTTTATACAATTTCGTTCCATAATGCCTTCTCATTGATTTTTCATAAAAATACAGGGTTTAACTTTACCTCATATATATGTTGAATGCCAAACTTGAGTAGAGAAAGCTACTTGGAAAACTGAAATTTGATTTTCTCAAATGTTCAAAAAGTACTTTGATCGAATACAAGAGATTGGAAAAAATTAATCGTGATGGTAAAATATTTGTTTACTATATATAATATTAACAAAGTAGGTGATACCAGTGACCTTTTTTGGGAGATGGTGCTTATTGTTTAAATTTAATTAGTTTTTAATAAAATAATAATATCATTAAATTAGCTTTTCAACTATTGGAATTCATTATTACATAATTAATTATGCTAAATTTTTACAACTGAATTATGTTGCTTTTGATTTAGAACAATTGTCATAAATATCTAATGATACCTAATTGTGATGTTTAAAATTTATTTTAGAATATTCAAATATCAGAAAGCTTATTATGAAAAATCATTTAATGATTGTAGAATTACCGCTTGCTTTCAATGCCTTTATGAGTTAGAATATTATTTTAATTTAATGATGATGACAATTCATTATACTTTCGTAAAATTTGTAATTTGAGGAGTATCTCGGAGTAAGTCGATGGTGGTTGGGTTACCCGTGATTGGATTACAACTGGAGGAGATCTATTATACACTACCGATGATTTATCTGGGTGAAAGTATGGCGTTGAAATAATTTCGTCATCATCATCATCTAAATACCAATGTGCAGTTGTAACCCTAGAATTTTTATTATTTTTTGATGGCCTTAAGTTATGGGTTGCATAATCGGTGCCCAAAATGTCAGAGATTAAAATTCGAGGAGGGCTTGTAATTGCAAATTCGCTCAAATTTGAACATTTTTTCAGCCATCCCCAATCACACTCGTCGAAGTTCCATTTTACAAGTTCAAGACGTTTGAAGGATTCAGGCCGGGACTGAAACATTTCAATTAGCCTTTTCCCAGGTCCATTTATAAACACCAACCGAAGATTCATAAAGCATCGCTGGGTGGAGATGAGTTTCTTAAGACAATCAAGAGTTTCTTCAACACGCTCATTAGAGTTGTCATAAAGATTGATATCGAGATGGGACTGGAAGAAATCATTTAAAATATTTACCGTGAGTGATTATGTATTAAAAATGTTAGATGCAATATGCAAATGCAGACTAATATCAACAACATAAAGAAAATTTCTCACTCGGTGCATAGGAGCACCGTTTAGAAGCACAAACATACCAGCCTGGTGCAATTTTTTGTTAATATCTTCATGATATTATTTTTTGGAAAAGGCATATGTATTTCGATGTAGGTGAGAGAATCGAATATTTGGGCATAGCATGACGCTTCTGTCCATATTTCATAATTTACACCATTATTATCCATAATAAAAGTGTCCAGACAAACACCAACGTTTGCTAGCATTTGAAATATTTCTGGGATACTTTGACGCATCCCTACCAACATCAATAGGTTCGTGTAATTGAGTTCCTTAAGAAATGATGGATAATTGTAAAGTCCTGGAGACTTTTGAACTGCTCCCTGTGCAGAGTCCTTTGGCATTTTTTGTTCAAGAAATAATTCATATGTCTTTAGTGCAGCCATGCCCCTTTTTTTTGCATAACTGAATGGAGCTTTCCAATACATTGGAATGGCGACTTGGCACCATTGTCGATTAATCAGAAGTGCTGAAAGTAAATCACGAACACCCAAATGTTTGAGAATCTCTATTATAATATCTGCACATAAGTTTGATTGAACGGATTTCATTATAAATTAATTTTACGAAATTTTTTATCCCGAAACAATCATCAATTTAAATTATTTCTTCTGTTGCACGTGTAACTGGTTCTAACCGGTTCTGTACCAGTTCTACAAACCAGTTCTAACTTGACATGCATGAATGAAAAATTATTATTGTATATATTGTATAACCCTGATAATTTTTACACTTAATACTATTCTTTGTGTTTCTTGGCGTAAATTACATTAAAGGAGTTTCCTGGAATAAAGTCCGATATTCATTCATTTTAATATAAATCAGAGAACTTTCTGCGGAAACATCCCCGAAATTTTTTCTAAATTCGAAATTAATTGAATTTAATTAAATGATTACGTTTCAAAATCTTTTAATTTGTCACATTTTCACGATTTAATTCTTCGCCATGTTCAATCATATCCAAAGAGTTTTATCATTTTGGCACCCCTTTTTTAACTTCCGATTTCTTGTTATATATTAATATAAAAATTTAGCGTTTCCCAAAAAATTTCTTATCGAAAAAAGAAAACTTCGATTTCTGATAGTAACGACTTGTTTACATGACTACACACCAACCTTCTTGTGCTTTGTTAAATGGCTTGGATGATTTTTATCTTGCGATTTTACATGATCTATGTGACCGTGATGCTTATTAATTATCTTTCTTAACTACTTTTATCCTACTGATCTATGTGATCGTAATTAATTGTTGGTTCAACTATTAACATAAAATTTAAATAAGTTCACTTTTTAACCAGTTTATAAAAATCGTCGATCATTACATGTATGAAGTTTGCGTGAATTTTATTAACTAAAACAAAAAAAAATAAGCGTTAGTTATTTATATTACATAAAAAAAAATCTTATTCAATGTTAATATTAAAAAAAACCATCTGATTTAGGTATTAAATCCTATTTTTTCGACTTTAAGTTGTTGCTACGTAATTCTTTGTTTGTTGGAATCGGAATTGTCTGCTTTACTATACAAATCTCTCTTTTTACCAAAGCAGTTAAAGATTTTCTTTTTATTTATAACATTTTGAAAAATAAAGAAACAAAATAAATTAATTTAGAGCTTGAATTAAGTGGATTCAAATCAAGAAATCCAATTTATTGTTTTCTATACTTTGGTACATTAGATCATTATTTATTTATTAAGATTTAAATAATTAGGTTTATTTTTAAGATTAATTAGCATATTTTTTTTTATTTTTAGATCACATGAATTCGTTATTAGACAGTGTTGATTGATATTAATATGAAATGGTTTTCAGAGAATCCGGTATATGTATACAAAATTTAATTAATAATATGGTTGGCTCGGTTTAAAGACTTCCTATTGCTGCGCCACGTGATCAAATTTCAAAATGGCAATTTTGTTATTTGTTCAAATTTTTCAATAAATAGGGCTTCACGTGATTTTAGTTTCTAAAAAAACTATTAAAATTATTTATATCAACTTTTGTTGATGTTTTTGGGTTCAATTCTATTTTTTATTGATAATCAAAAATAAACGGACATACTTTTATTTATTATTTTAGAAAAATTCCATTTTTGTTAACAATAAATCATGATGTTTCGAGTATGATAACCAAAAATAAATGGACATAATTCCATTTTTGTTAACAATAAATCATTGGTGTTTCGGGTACGATAACCAAAAAAATAAAGGGACATACTTTTTATTTATTATTTATTATATTAGAAAAATTCCATTTTTTGTAAACAATGTTTCGAGTATGATAACCAAAAATGAACGGACATATTTTTTATTTATTATATTAGAATAATTCCATTTTTGTTAACAATAAATCATTGATGCTTCGGGTACGATAACCAAAAAATAAAGGGACATACTTTTTATTTATTATTTATTATATTCCATTTTTGTTAACAATAAATCATTGATGCTTCGGTATGATAACCAAAAACAAATAGAAATATTGTTTGTTTATTATATTAGAATAATTCCATTTTTTGTTAGCAATTAATCATTAATGTTTTTGGTACGTATAATCCTATTTTTATTGATAACTAAAAATAACAAACGTATTTTTATTTATTATCATTTAATGATTTTATTAAATGGTCCAGATATTCAAGATTTTAATTTTGAAAAAGCATATGAACTACATGCTTTAAAAAAGAATAGAACTCTACAACAAATAATTTTTTTGAGAAAATCTCTCTATTACATTAAAACTAAAGGCATATTCTATCAACTAATAGAGCTATTTTTTTAAAAGGTAGGACGGAAAATGACTTCTATACTTTTAAACTTTGCCCAAAATTTAGAAGGTCTTTAAACCGAGCCAACTATATCTGTTATAAAGAGAGATTTCAAATAGTAAAAAATCGGGACAAAATTTTAAAGGAAAATCCGTTATAGAATGATCCGTTATTATTATAGAGAGAGTAGACTGTAATCTGTTTTGTAATAAACATTTTCATAATTTAATAAAATAAGATAATTCTTGCTTCGCTTAATAAAAAACACTTTTGTAGTATATAAAACTCTGAGGTTGGTATTAATGTTAACAACGGGTAGTAAGGTTTTTGCTTTGGTATAAAGCACCGCTTAGATTTTGCTTTAAGTTTTTGTAAAAGAGTGTTGTTTACCAATCATAAAATTCCGACATTTACCAACTAAAGACATTCCTTTAATCAAGCGGTCTTTTCAACAAAAATAAAAAAAAGATCCTTGGCGTCACCAGGAAATGAAAGAGAAACCATCAAGAAGGAAAAGTTGTTGAGGTTATCTTTCCAACATTTACTCTGAAAGGAAACAAATTATTTTGAGATCGACGAGAAAGAGTTCACAGAAAACAATTCCGCTTGAAAATGCCTTCTCATTGGATAAAAAAATAACCTTTACATTTTCAATTTCAGATCAGTTCCTATTTTATTTCAATTAAAAAAGGCTCGATATTAATGTTTCTAACTTTATTCTGTTGAGAATTATAATCACAAAATTTATTATTTTTGATATTTATCTGGATTGGATATGTATCAGATTATATTTGTTTGCCATAATACTGTATTCTGCGTAGAGATGTGCCATTCATAGTAACTGTGATTTTTTTTCGCGCATAGTGTGTATAGTGCGCATGGTAGCATAGTGCGCATAGTGTATATATATTATAGGGAGGGAAATATCATAAATGCGCATATAATAATAAGAAAGTAGTTGGCATATTAATTTTTTTTTAGAAATGTTTATTAATAAGTAAATGTCTATAAAAAAATATATCTAAAACCTTATGCGTAGCACACTATGCGTAACACACTATGCGCAGCACATCTCTAATTCTGCGTAATTTCCACGGTTTTGATTTTTTCAAAAAAAAAAACGAACCCATAGTCAAATGATTAATAAATACCAATTATTATATTAATTTTGTTATTTTGTTATCATTAAAAATACTAAAATTAATTAGTGTTTTCATTCACTCTTGATTAAACCAGTAGATTAATGTTATTAAAAAGAATTAATTATTATTATAAGCAGATGACTTGGATGAAATTTGGCTGCTTCCTTTTAGATGATTTTCAGAAAAATCTTAATAAAAAATCAATGATTAGGGCTCAAAGGTGATATCAACTGATGTTGATCTTCCTGCTGAGGTTGTATTGGCCGAAAAAACATTTGTTGCTTGTACTTTGTTACCTTTTCGCAAAGGTCATTGATGTTTCTCATTGACTTCTCAACCAATTCCTATAATAGAAGCCCATTGGCTAGCCTATTTTGAAAATCTATATGAAAAAGGAAAAATCCAATCTGATCAGCGCAATATATTTATTATTACTATTACCAAATTTTTAGCTGATCGATATTCTTTATTTTTTAGGGTATTGGAAGCATTTGATTACATTCGGATCCGGACACTTTACCGACACCCACTTTACCGACAGGACACTTTACCGACACCCACTTTACCGACAAGGTACTTTACCGACAGGACACTTAACCGACAAGACACTTTACCGACAAGACACTTTACCGATAAGTATTGTGTTAACAATTTGCCAAGGACTGTGTGAATACCTGGATAACTAGTTAAAAATTTGGTTTTTTACAACAAATTAAATCAACCGTTAATTAGCTAATACACCACTTATTATCCTTACTTTGCATCAAAAACAAGTTCATAAAAATACAATCTAGATACATGTATAATATATATTTTTTTTGTCTGACGAAATTGATAAAAATTGCATATTCATGTTATTTTTTTTATTAAATTTATTTATCAAAAACTTTTATTGTGACACATTAATTATTATTATTTTTATACACAAAAAATTTTTTAAAAAAATAACAAAAAAAAATTTTAAATGAAATATTATGAGCAATGCCCCGAAGAAACTTTATAGTTGATCTAATGTTACGGTCATTTAATACTGTTTGAATCCATATTTCACGATTACGATCTTGTGGTTTCTGTGAGGGTCGTGGTGTTCCTCGCAAGACCATTTCTACGTCAAGTTCGACTTTACTTAGATTGTCGGTAAAGTGTCCCAGACCCGATTACATTATATCTTCATTAGAGATCAATGCTTTGGTACGTTCTACTTTATTTTATTGTTTCAAAGAAAATCTATATTCATCATAAATGATTATTTTTTATGATCTCAGAATGTGAAGAAATCAAACCTCGTAAATAGAACAAAGAAGTTCGAATCACCACAGGATATGGAAAAACCTTGGCTCAGTGATGCAAGGAAGAATTTCGAGATACTGGAAAATGGAGTGCATAAGGTTTATGTCTAAGATAACCAGTCTTTTTTGCTTTCAAGAAATTATGAATGCAGAATTTTATGTTGAAATATTGGAGAATCATCACCCAGAGATCCAAAGAATGTTAGGGGATGATAAAGCTTGTACTTTTTTGGTTGTCTTTCTAATGATTAATATACGAATTTAGTTGGCATTGGTATCATCAGGGGATGAAGAAATTATGTGTAAAACTGTAGAGGGAGAATTGCAGAAAATAAACTTGGAAAATTTAGGTTATGCTCATCCACTATCTTCTGGAATAATGGATGATAGCTCAGAACCTATTACAGAAATGCCAAAAGAATTGCGTAATATTTTTAGATCATCAAGTAGAAAATATATAATACCAATAGATGCCAAATCACAAGCTATCTGTGAAAAGTTCCCTAAGTTAGTTGGCAATGCAGTATTTGGTAAGTTTTAGATAGGCCCAAAATATTGCAGAAGTTGACTGATCAGATGTTAGAAGCATTCGGTCGGGTCTGGGAATCCCCAAAGTAGAGGTTATATGTTACATCAAAGGAACCAAAAATAAGCGAAGGCTCATATGTTTGTGAGGTTATTTCGCCGTTGATAAATATTGTAATGAGTAATTTGCCTATAGAATATACTATATGGGGAGCTTGGTAAATATGATTTGGTATTTTTAAACAAAAAATCTCTTTTTATATTATACCATTAATAATACGCTTTTAAAAAAAGGGGCGATGAAGCAAGTTTAGCTAGTGCAGAACGGAAACGATCATTTAAGCATGTACGAAGACCTGATTTTAGAGTCGTTATACAAATAAAAATAAGCCTATTGAGTTTGCATATCTAGAAATTGGACAACCAGATTCTTCTAAGGATAAGCAAGTACAAGATCATAAAAAGCTCAATAGGCTCTCAAAAGATTCCATTGATCTCACAAGGAATCCAAAATATGAAAGATTGTTCAGGAAAATGGCAATGAAAGATATATTATCAATATTTACTATTAATGTCGTTGGGGAAGCATTGGTGCTTCAATGCATGGACCTAAAATCAATATATAAAAATTGCTTGCTTGAACAAGCAATTATTCCATTACATATCATGCGTACAGATCCGGAGAATGTTTACCATATTATCTACACGCTTTTAACTTTCAGAACTGTGATAATATGTACAATATGCAAAATAATGGATACTCGTGATGATTTGAATGAAAAAATGTCAATTACGTCTGACCTATCACAGGCATCAACATCATCATTATCGACTATTACATCCCTACCAAGTTCATCATCTCGGAAAAGAAGCTTCAAAGAATTCAAACAAAACTAATTGTCATTTTTTTGTATAGGCATATCCCGTATCTTTTTTTTTATTTTCATATAAATAAACTGACTTGGAAGTCGATTCGCATATATAATTTCATTTACTTTTATATTAATGATCTCCAATTTTTCAAAATAAGCTAATTAATTATTGCACATTAATACCTGATAATTTTCCACTGCATGTTGAGAATATCTGAATCGAGATTATTTATCTCTAGATATCTAAATACCTCTACATAATCAAAAATCGCTTTCACATCTTGCGTATTCTTATTTATGATAGTAATGTGATCTTTGTCTTTTCTTTGCATGTACTTATCCCAGTTTAAAAATTGCATATACTGTTTAGGATTATCGGTGAATCTAATCTACCTTGAGTTTTTGTCTGTTACTTCTAGATTTGTGAAACATATTAATATCTTATGTATTATATCAAAGTATTGAGACACATTCAAAAATTTTTTTTTCTAGCAAAGTGATCTCCAAATTGGAACGCACGTGATTTTGATGAAAATAAAGCATGGACATCCACATAATTCTGATTGAGACAAATGGTTACATAGAACCTTACTTTATTGATATATAAAAAATGTTACCAAAATAACAACATAAAATAAAAAATATATATATATCGCAGTTACATACTGCAGACGTAAATAAAAAAAAATTATTATCCATTAACCGTGTATGCAATGATGTGATATACATTTTCAGGAGGATCCCTGTTGAAAAAAACTAGAGATTAGAGCTGGTGATCGCATACATCTTTTGTCTACAGGTCCAGGATGACAAATTTGATTCTGAATTGTTGTTTGGAGATCATCAATTGTCCCATTTCTTAATTATGAGGGAAACGTTATTGGTTAAATGTTGATTACGTGAGTTATTAAGAATAACGATACAATTGAGAGCAATATTGTTGGCCATTTTCTCATTTCCTAGATAGGTAAAAATTCATTTACAATGGATAGTGTCCTTATTGCAAATAATGCATAATGAACTCCAGCAAACCAAACACGTTACCTTATAAAAATTGCGAAAAGGTAAGAAATAGTGCCTCACAAATCCAGTTTATATATTCACTACTAGCTAGAAAAAAAATTATATGAATAGTAATTATGTTACCCCAACCATTTTCCAGATCCTTTCTTCATAAAGCAAGCCAGGTCACAAGCGCCAAGCACTAAATATATGAGCCATAGACTATATCTCACCTTTTATAGGGGAAATTAAACCTCCAGTCCGATGATTGCTTTTGTAGAGTAAAGATCTCAAGTTCCATAACATATGAGTTTTGATATTATTACTGATAAGAACAATAAACTTTCCATTCTTTTATCTTTTTCGAGTTTCATTAGCATTTCTTCTTATCAGAGAAACATATACAATAAGAAAAGGCTTTATTATTAACATTATATATGTAACGGTAGAAAATAATTTTAGTCATTACTACTTGTGTGATGCAATTGTTTGTTATGTCAATGATGATATCAAATGTATTGAATAATAATCATGACCATCATGAATATTTGATTGATGGAGGCATTCACATACAAGGAAAAGCTTTAAATTTAAAGATTATTATCATCTATAATAATAATTATTAATTTATTAATAATAATAAAGAATATTAATCAATATTTTTCTTTTGTAACTTTTTGGGTAGAAACTCCAATTAAAAGATTTTGTTTCCATATATTGTCTAATCATTATTAATATAACAAAAGTTTAAAAAAAAATTGTTGAAAAGTTCTTATAATAATAAATAACTTATAAAACCATTTTCTGCTTTTAATTTCTTCCTTCCCCAAGAAATCTATGCAAACCATATATTTTCTGAAAGCTCTCGATATACTATGGTCTTATCACGCTAAAACGATCTCAATAGAGCTGATTTCCAAAAAGAATTAAGTTTCCAAAGTCAAAAACAATAGGTTTCTTTGAGAGGCTATTACTACATAAACTAGAGAGCTGCAGACGTATAAAGCTTGCGCTTTAAAGGTCAAAAGTAAGTGATTGTTTTCACACGTTCAATTCATTTGCTGTACAGAAAATGTGCCATATTAAAATCAGCGACTATTACTAGGACTGTGTGAAATGTCGTCCAACTAATAGCGGATATTTTTTCTAATCCCAATGAACCGTTATAGAGAAAGTGAACTGTACCCGAACATAATAGTGACCTTATCAATCTTACCCATTCTTCATTGTACATAAAAAATTTCACCCTTAAAAGTCTTGAACCTTTTAATGCATCCACAATAATTTTACCCTATCAATAACGGTGACTTTCTATATGTTTTTCGCCATTGGTTTGCTTGTGACCAATTAGAAGTTTCCAGATCTCCAATGGTGATACAACATCCAAAAAGTTTAGGAGACTATTTTGAAAATCAATCCAAAAATTTATCTACAACAAATTATTTGAAGCAAATATTTGTAATGGCGCTGTATATATAGTAACAAAAATTAGTGATGATGAAAATGTAAAAGTTTTCTACAATTGATAGAGCTTGAATAAATAAATTATTTCGAAGTTGATGGACAAAGAGCCTCAAAATATATTTGCGCTTACCATACACAAAACTCAAGCCTCATGCAACTATCTATATATCTGTAGATGAAAATATATCAAATGTGTTCTTTATTAAAATTTCCAAAATAAGAAAAATATATTCATATTACGTATTATTATTTATAAAGTGACCACTTAGTATTATTAGAGTAGTGAGGACTCTGGAATTTTCTAATCGAGGTTTCAAGCAAACCAAGAATGGAAAACATATAGAGAAAGTGAAAAATGTCACCGTTATTGATATGGTAAAATTATTATGCGCAAAAATTAAATTACATTTTTTTAAAAAGTCAGTTGATATAAAATGGGTAAACTTGTTATATGAAAATTGATTGGGACTTCAATTAAAAGTTTCTGTAGTAATGAATAAAATTTTGTTAATAGAAACACTGCAAGCTTCTACTCAATCAAAACGTTGCTTGGCAATAATTTAAAGTATAATTTTTTCCTAAATTAATTTCGTGAGTTTCTGTTTGGGTTAGTGCTAATTATTATAATTATTATTATATAGGTAAAATGCACGTTGGTTTTGAAATTTTACCAGATAAAGTAAATTTCACTGATAGAGGAAAGAGTAGAATAATAGCCATTTAATAATGATGAAAATTTGTTGTTGTTCATAATAACCTTTATTCCCTTATTTCTCTAAAAAAAAAAAAAATGCCAGACGAATTTCAAAAAAAATTAAGGGAAATAAAGTAAGGTAACGAGAAAATAAATAAATTGAAGTTTATAATTAATTTAGATTACAACATTAACAATACTGAACACTTTCTTCTATTCAATCAATCATTTTAGTACTAGCATTATTTATTTTTAAAACGATTAATTAATTTTGAAACCTTTAAAAAAATTTGTCTACTAATTTAGAAATGATTACCAAAGTACCAATTAAAATATTGGATGAAACAAATCTACTAGCCAATAATAATATTAAATGAAACGCAGATGACCCCATTATTTTCATTATATAAGGGAGGAAATAATTCTCAGAAAAAGCACACCATCATCTCAAATAAATCTTCCTTTTTATTCTTTTACCAGTAAAAAAATTTCATTCGTCAATTAGCTAGCCCAGGAGGTTGGAATTAAAAATATATATATATATATATACGATTTTTTTAAATATCTCTGTGAGATATTTAGTATACACTACGCATTAAATCAACCACACTCACATAAATTAAAATAAACTACCTTCTTTTTTTTCCTCTTAAAAATGGTTCACATTACCAACTTTTTATCTTTGTCAGTATTGGCTACATTTTTCTTGGCTTCTTTGGTCGAATCCGCTAAAATGGATTGTGGATCTGTAACTCAAAGTGCCAACATTACTTCTACTCAAAAGAAATCTAAATACATAGTTTCATTAAAATCTAACGATGATGAACACAAAGCATGGTTAAAGGAATGTGTGGGCATTAAGATGTCAGACGCTGTTAGCTCTGATGAAGCATATGATCTTACTGTTAAAGGTACAAATATGAATGGTTATATTGCCAGCTTCACAGAGTCATTTGCAACCAAAATACTTTCTAAACGTAGTGAAGTCAAATTTGCTGAAAAAGATGCTCCTGTGTCCATAAGGTATGCCGTTCCAAACAACCTTTTCAAAAGGGCAACAAGAGCAACTAAACTACCAAATCTGGATCGTATTGATTCAGCAAAATTCGTCTTGGATGGGGAGTACAATTTCCCTAATGCTGGAGGCGAAGGTGTAAATGTTTTTATTGTAGACACTGGTATTGATCCAGATCATCAAGAAGTGGCAGGTCGTGTTACAGATGGCGGTAGTTTCTGTGAAGGATGTGAAAAAGGCAATGATCCTAATGGTCACGGTACTCATGTTGCTGGTACAGCCTGTGGAAAAACCTTTGGTGTTGCACCTAAATGTGATCTTATTGCTATCCAAGTGCTTGACGCTAACGGTTCTGGTAGTAATGTTGGGGTGATTGAAGGTTTAAAGTCTGTTCTTGACCAACACACGAAGGGTAAAAACAAAAATTCAGTAGCCAGCATGTCATTAGGTGGTGCTTTTTCTCAAGCTGTCAATGATGCCGTCAAGTCGTTAACCACTGCTGGTATTCATGTAGTAGTAGCTGCTGGTAATGAGGGTGATGACGCATGTAAAGATTCACCCTCCAGTGAAAAAACAGCTATAACTGTTGGTGCTACTGATTCTACGGGCAAAGTAGCGAAAAAAGATGTAATTGCTGATTTCTCAAATATTGGAAAATGTGTAGATATCTTTGCACCAGGTGTTAATATTCAATCCGCTAAAGCAGGCACTAAAAATGGAATAGCTATCTTTGATGGAACTTCACAAGCAACTCCACATGTTACTGGTACTGTTGCTTTAATTATTTCTCAAGACGGTAACAAAACTCCCGCTGCAATGGCCAAAGCAATTAATACTTTATCAACAAAGGGTGCAATTGATGATCTTAAAGGCTCTGCAGATAGCTTTCTTAGAGTTCCAGCACCATAAAAAAAAAATAGAATTTTTTAATTTTTTAGATTTTAGAATTATTGCATAATATTAAAATTTGTTGTAAATTATTATTTCTTTTTTTTTTTTGTATAAGTTCTTTTTTTAGAGGGCCAAATAAATTAGTTGACGTGTAAATTTTGTTTAAAAACAATTCATGATGGGTTACATGTGTGTATATATTGTTCTTTTTGCCTAACGACAATTAACCAATGTCATTTATATTTTGTTACCTGCTGGGTACAAATTTGCTGATAATAAATCACTGGGGTAAAACCAACTGTTACCGTCCTTTGTCTTTTATTTTTCTCAAACCACCGCACACCTTTGTCTTTAGAATTACGATATTTCTTAAATTCTTCAAAGAGTTCAAATAAATTATTGAAAACTTATAAATTTAACTTTCTTTTTCATAATAGATTAAACATTTTATTAAGATAAAAATAAGTGATAAAAATAAAAGAACAGTCAAGAGAAACTCTGATTACTAAAAAAGAAAAATACAGAATTAACGTGTTTTTCCCTTTTCAAATTATGGAATTGGTAACGGAATTTGTAAAAGATATCGTATAAAGAATACATTTATTTTACAATTAATTACATATTAATATTTCAAATATTTTTGTATATTATTAGAAAAATCTAATCGCTAAACAAAGAGATTTTTAATTTGTTAAAAACAACTAAAGCATATAAAACGATATTAATGTCATTTAAAACAAATTTCAGACTTTGTTAAAGTAATCAGGATCCAGTAATATTTATCAATATTTTGAATTTTCTAGGTTGACCAACATCTATTACTACTGGCTAAAAAGGATTTATGTGATGTGTTACAGAAACTTTTATTCCAAGTGAACGTTTGTTCGGTGAGGCTGTAAATACAATGACAGCCTAACGAACAAAATTGAATCCAATTTTATCTGAATTACTAAATATATATATAAATATATAAATATATATTCTATTTGTACCAAAAGTTTAATTTTTGACCGACTATTCGGGTTTTAAAACGAATAAAATTTAGCAGCCGGATAAATCCGCCCACTGTTAAGTTCTCTGAAACTTTATCAACTTTTGCTTCAGACCTGAATGTTCAACTGCACAGGTAGAAACAGGCGAAAGAAAGAGAAAGAAAAATAGTAATCTCTGATTTAGTAACTCCTAACTCATTGAAAAAACTATCATCATTCCTTTTCTATCGTATTCTTATTCACTCTCCATTCACTATATAGAACAGCTTTTTTTGCATTATCGTATTCTTCTTTTTCAAAATGTTTTGGTTTGAAAGTCCATTTTTATATAGATAAATAATTATTATAAAATGCTTATGGATTTAGTTAGAGCTTACTGATCGAATTGATCGATTTGGATTCGAACCCATGGACTATTGAATTGTACAAATGATAAAATATTCGTTGCTTTTTTTAATAAAGATTTTTCAGGTAAAGCTGACCCTGTTTTGTCTCTGCGTTCTTTATTTATTGATTTAGAACGACCACCAATTCAATTTTTTTCCATAGACATATTTTTTAATGCTGTTGTTCTATGAATTTTAGATATGTTGTAGTTGGATACATAGTTTTTATAGAAACTGGCGATTTCTCCAAATCGAAAGCTGACATTTTAAGGTTAAAACTTTTCGAAAGATTTGTTCAAAACCTATTTTGAAAAAGAGTATCATGAACAATAGTTTTTATTTAGATTTTTTTTTTTTGTAGCGAGAAATGTTTCTCAAAAAAATTTCGGTCAAAGCTTTGTTTTCTTTAAATATTAATTTAAATCTTAATAACAATAAGATTTTTCATGTATAAATTTTCAGAACCCTAAACTAAAAATGTTATAATTTTTATTATTAACTATGTTTGTTGCAATAATTGCTTTAAAAATGGATGTGACTATTGTTCATGCAATGGAGACACATAATTGATTCGAATTTTCAATGGTTCGAATCGCATAATAATAATAATAATAATAATAATAATAACAATTGGTTCGATGTTTCGAATCTAAACTTTTAATGATTGTGTGGTTCTAAATTTAATAAATAAATATATTATAAATAACCAATTGATATGATTTGCTTGCACATGAAGATGACGATGACCATTTCCATATGATGTTTCATATTCTAATTGTTTTGATGATGAAGATAATTCTTTATTGTCCCATGAATTAACATCAAAACAGTCAGCCGCATCATTCAAAGAGGATATAATTCACTTATTAATATTGATATTGATATGTGTCAGTTTCCTTCTCATCGCCAAAGTAATACTTTATCAACTGACATTGTTTCTTTGCTTATTATTAAATTTAAAAGCCACTCATAAATTTTTGACTTAATTTGGGAACCTTTAACCAATAATTAAGTATTTTTTTGCTTTTTGGGTTAGGGTTCTTTGCGCAGAAAGGGTGGAAAAGGAAAGTTACACGACTGGTAACAATCCAATCAGAATGCATGATTTGTTATTTTGGTGTGTACATTTTGATTGGCAACTAATTGTTGGTTTGGTCTTTACACGTTCTTGAATGAAGATTAAAGTTTCGAAAAATTAATTCATATAAATAATTAATGCCTTCTCCGGATTAACCAGTTTTTGAAATCTTTTTAAAAAAAAATATAAGGGAAAAAATTTTATTTTTCTACTTTTTTCTATATTTAGACTTGTTTGGAGCTTTTTTTAAATTTATATATATATATATATATATATACTGTACAATCCCTTAATATTAATGTATGTAATTATTTATTTGTGTTTAAATGCGGGATTTTTAAAAGAATATTTTTCCTATATAATAGATAAAATGATTTTTCAAAAAATAATTTCTCCTCCCTTTTTTAGAAACAACTTTTCCTCTAAATCTCTGCGAGAATTAGCATACACATACACTCAAAATACAATCGCTTTTCTTTTTTCTTATCCATCTCCCACCTAATAATATAACATCCATTTAAAATGGTTTTCTTTACTCGTTTATCTGCCGTTTTATCTTTGGTTATATTGGCTACAATTTTCTTGGCTTCTTTGATCAGATCGCCAGATGATGATAAAATTCAATGTGCGACTTCATTTAAAACCACAAATTTTACTAATTTAAAAACAGAAAAATACATGGTTTTCTTAAAAGCTGAAGATAACGGACATAAATCATGGTTAAATGATTGTTGGGATGTGAAAAAAAAACCAATTGATATCCAAAGTTTCTTTAATCACAATGTTGAAAAAAATACAGCTCTTGATTTAACCATAGAAGGAACATCTCTTAAAGGTTACATAGCTCACTTTTCACCACAATTTGTCAAGGAACACCTTTCCACACGTAGTGATGTCGAATTTTTTGAAAAAGATTCTCCCATAACATTAAAAAATGTTATTCCCTCAAAAAACAAACCTTCCAATGGAATAACGGAAAAAACTCTTCTACCAAATTTGGATCGTATTGACCAAAGTAAACTCCCGCTAGATGGTTCTTACACATTCCCCGCTTCTGCCGGTAAAGGTGTAAATGTCTACGTTATAGATACTGGTATTAACATAAAACATGTTGAATTTGGAGATCGTGCTAAAGTAGGAGGTAGATTTTGTGATGGTCCAGGTTGTGATACTGATAATGATGATAAAGGTCACGGTAGTCATGTCGCCGGCATAATTGGAGGAAAAACCGTTGGTGTTGCAAATCAAGTTAATCTCATTTCTGTCAAGATACTTGATGCGAATGGTACCGGTAGTCAAGGCAATGTCATTGTTGGTTTGCATTATGTCCTTAAACAACACATAAAAAGTTCAAACAAAAATACGGTGGTCAACGTGTCAGTAGGCGGTGTTTATCTTGCAGCTCTTAACAATGTCGTTAAATCATTAACCGACGCTGGTGCTCATGTAGTAACGGCTGCTGGTAACAATGCTAGTGATGCTTGTTTCGTATCGCCCGCCTCTGCTCCTGAAGCCATAACGGTTGGTGCTCTTGAAGAAAAAGCAGATGCTCTTGCTAAATACTCAAATGTTGGAAATTGTGTGAATATCATTGCTCCGGGCACCAACATTCAATCTGTCGATGCAAAATCCAATGACAAATTTACAATTCTCACTGGAACTTCACAAGCAGCTCCACATGTCTCGGGTGCAATTGCTTTAATCATTGCTAAAGAAGGTAACAAATCTCCTGCTGAAATGGCCAAAACAATTATTAATTTATCAACAAAAAATTTGCTTGACCCATTGACTCTCAGTGGCACTCCAAATAATATTCTTAGAATCCCAGCACCATGAAAATTTTTTTTAGATTACATTTATATAATAATATCAGTAAATCATATAAATTTGCATAGATAAATAAAGTCACTTTTTAAAATAATAAATAAACCAGTTTGACACGTTTCTATACGAATCCGAATAACTAATTAATTTTATTGACTTTCCTCTTTATTCCGCTTAACTTTGTTTTTGAAATACGGAAAGGCACTGGCTGGAATTGAATAACAAAGTAATAGTTATAGTTATAGGTGCGTGTATATAGCGAGACTCGATACGGATTATTTGGATAATTTATTAGTATTAGATACAGAGAAAAATTTCAAAAATCCGTTATATCCATATTAATATGAAATACTGTGCACACTTTTTCGTAATGACAAGATTTCTCTCTCTTGAGAAAGAACTGACAGAGTTTTTTTTTGGTGAAAACAGAAATGATTAAATTTTCTAATAAATTAATTGATCGATTTTCACAACTGAATAATATTAATATTAATTTGTGCCAAAAATCTCATTTGGAAAAAAAGTCAGAAATGTGATTCGCTGGATTGTCTCATATATATATATATATATATTTATAACGACCATACTTGATTCAATCATAGAAAATTCAAACTTTCAAAAAACACACTAGATTTCGAAATTGAAAATCTAAATCGAAACCAAGATCGGAATCGAAACCAAAATCAAAATCGAAACCAAGATCGAAATCAAAAAAAATTAAAGTCGTTTGTAATTTATTTGGTCTGGAAGACACCAAAATTGTATGGGCCAAGATTTTATGGAAAAATATTGTAATAATAGTGGTTCATATTGATTCAGTTATTTATCAAATGCACAGTATATATATTTTCCCAAAACAATAATTATTATAATTTATATGAAATCAAAAACGTGCCCTTTGAGTATGTCGTACATTCTGTACTATCCTATACCTTGCATTAAATTTTAAAAAAGTGTAAACCTCACAAGAAATACAGTACATTAATTCCGTATGTTATTTTTTATAGAGTTGCAAAATAAAAACCCTCGGCTAAAGTAAAAACTTTTTTTTACTCTTTCTTTTTTTTTGTTTGATTCTTTTAAAAACCAGCCCTGTCTACAGTTATCAACGATTTAATAAAGCTAGAAATTTGATAGTAGAAACTGGATTTTATCATTTACTTGCTTATTAAAATATTTTAATGGTAGGGAGGAGGGTATTGTTAATATTAAATAAGAGTAATGTTTTCCAATGATGAGAAACAATTATCATTAGACATTTTCAAGAATCTTATTTTTAAATTCACCATTTTTTGATTACCTACTAATCGACAATGATTTATATTCGACATTCAAGTTGGCATTTACGAACTGAAGCTGACTATCATCTGACATTTCAATGAAAAATCTTAGATGAACAAGTGAATATAAATTTAAGAGTAAATGTAAAGTTTTATTTTAGTTAAATATACAGTATTTTCAATATTTTCTCTTTTTATCATATTTACCATTTCGACAATTTCTAAACAATTTTTCACTCACAATAATATTCCGTCAGATCATTAGTTGTTCTACTGTCAAAAAATTAACTTTCCTATATATATAGACACAGGTAGAGAGAGACAATCAATTGTACTTTTAAAAATTAGCTGAAAATAGGCGAATTTTTTAAAAACTAGCGCGATGACCAATATTATGTGCTAATTAAAAGTTGTTCCTCATACAAAATTATCTTGTTTTATGTGTGATTTAACTCGGATAATAACTAATGCTCAAACACGACACGTTTTGTTGATTTATGCTACGTAAATAAATATACCTTGCGTGCTAAGTAAAGGTTGTTTTACAGTCAAATAGACTCGCCTATTTGTCTTTTAAAGATAGTAGACAAACATTCAACTTTTAAATTCGTCATAATAAATGATCGAATTTGATTTTTTATCGAAATATATTACGAAATTATACTATTACTATTTACTGTTATTATTACGAATAGAAATCCTAGATAATATCCTGCCATGAGTGTTATACCTTTTTTTGAGCAAGTGTGTGTTTTTTCTTTTATCTTTCTAAGTAATACAGATGGACCAAGTGTCTATACCATTGAATTTTGCACTAAAATTCCAGATGTAAAATAAATGTAAGGGAAATTTTTTCATAATCTAATTAATTTAGCCAATTGGCGATAAACTTCTTAGCCAACTCATATCATCAGTTTCAAGTAACAAATTGATGCATTATACAAATTCTTTATTTTTAAAATTTCATGAATTTTATTTGTTTTTTTTTTTTTCCATGTCATTGTAATGTTATTTTTTATTGGTCATTTTGAATGATTAATTAAATAAAATACAATAATAATAATTTAAAATAAAGAAATACCTCATATTTAATCAAATTAGACCGCTTGTGCTGACAGGTCACCGCATTTGCTTTTCATGTGGCTGTTAGTTCCTGAGAATAACATTTAATAGTTATAACCACACCTCAATAACAATATTATAGTGAATCGTCACGGAAGACATCCACAACACCCCAAATCTAACATCAATCTGATCATGTGATTTTATTATTTATTTATTTTTAACACTTATAAAAGATTGCTCAAAACCCGTAACACTGCTTTTTTCCTTACTTGAGATAGATTGTATGATTTTGTTTGCCTATATTTGTAAACAAGGTTACAACTGAGAACGCAATGTGAGCTTTTGCTTTTTATAAAACACGCACACCGTGCTACGCGAGAATAAAAATTCAATCAAGTTGGGTTTTGCGTCATCTTCATCGCAAAGAGCAAAAAAAATGACATCACTCGGGCCAAGACAATAGTCTATTTTATTAAATTCGAAACATATGAATAGGACAGCCGTTCAAACTTTTTTTTTGTTATTTTTTTCGTAGAGAAATTCCTCTCCTCACACTTCACACACACTCCGTTTTCCTCACATAATTTCTTAACTAACTTCCTACATTCCTTATATCTAACTCGTTTGGTCTCTGGCTCGAGGATGAAATAATTTTCGACGAAATGAATATTCGACGAAATGAACTTTCGACGAAACGAACTTTCGACGAAACGAACTTTCGATGAAACAAACTTTCGACGAAATGGGTGTCGACGAAATGATTGTCGACGAAATAATTTTCGACGAAGTAAACGCGACTGCGATGATCGTAAATTGGTTTTAAAATTCGTCTTATAATGATAAAATTCGGTTTACTCCTCTGTCAATCACCCAAATCATTCGCAAATAAAATTTATTATTTTATACATCTTTATTTAGGCAATTAATAATAATAATAATCATTTTTCATAAACCGAATGTTGATATTTTTGTGATTCCCAAAAGTTCGGCTTATCGAGGTTTGACTGCAATAAATTAATCTAATATTTATGATAAATTTTTATTTAACAATAATAAAAATATTTAACTCTTATGAAATCTTATTTTTGGAATTACGTAAGATGTTGTTTTATGAACTTTTGCAAAACCTTTTATAGCCAAGTATTAAATTCATTATATATATGGAATCCATTTTTTTAGAGATTGACGTGATACAAGAATATATTTTGTAATTGTAACATGAATAATAAGAAATTATTGAAGGAAAATTTTGTAATTAAGCAGCGTAGCGCAGAGGAAGCGCGCGGGGCTCATAACCCCGAGGTCGGAGGATCGAAACCTCCCGCTGCTATTACACGGTTTTTTGTTTTTTTTTAACGCATTTCGTGTAATGTTGTTGCATATAATTATTTTGATTTATATAAATAATAAATTATTGCCGTTATAATTTTTTGCAATCAACTAAAAGAAAATGAGTTGGTAAGTTTCTTTTTTCAAGGTTGTTTCTAACAATTGTTTATATTTATATATAATATGTATTTTGGATTATATTTAGGTCTGGATTTAAAAAGAAAATTGATCGTACACAAACCAAGGTAATAATTAATTGAAAAAGACGCATCAGGAATCATGTTAATTAATAATTTATTTGCTTTTACTTTGAGTAGTTATCACAAAAAATTGGCACAATCGAGAAAACGGTAAGTAATTATTAGCATTGCATTGCATTATTAAATATTATAATAATGAATAATGAATAATAATATTATTAATAATGAAAATTGTAGATTGATAAAAATTTTGACGAAGAGGAGAAACGAATAAAAAAGTTTGTATGATTTTTTTGATTGCAAGATTTATTCTAATAATTCTAATTATCATAATTGTTATAATTTTAATTTCTCCCTCAAAGTCTTGAACAAAAGGCTGAAAAAATTCATAAAGAAGCTAAAGGATATTTAGAATCCATGCATGGTTAGTGCATAAATTTATTTGTGACATTGTAGTTTTCCAAACTTTACATTAATTCAAATTATCTAAAATTAATTAATTAGCAATGTCAACAGCACAATTAAAAATAGCAGAAACAATTAACCAATTTTACGAAGATTCATCAGAGCCAATTTTTGTTGGAAATAAATATAAAGAAACGGTTGAATTGATTGATCATAATTGTAGAACATATTTAGTTTGTAACAAATAATTCAATTAATTATTATCATATTACATAATATAATAATTAGATTATGTTAAGCTGTGATATTAATCCATTATTTATTCTTATATAGGATGAACCTTACAAACATACGGTGACTAATCCTATTGGAAGATTTTGTGCATATTTCCCAGAAATAAATGAGGCAATAAAGAAAAGAGACAAGAAATTATTGGATTATGATGCTCAACGTGCAAAAGTTAGAAAATTGGTTGACAAGTCTGACAAATCTGACAAATCCGACAAACCAGAAGATTCAAGTAAATTATTAAGAGTAAGTAATGAATGAGACAATAACATATTTATTATAATATATGTCTTTAATTTTTTATTTATACTATATATAATTTCTAGGCAGAAGAAGCATTAAATGAGACAAGATTACAATATGAGTCATTGAATGGACAATTGGTAGAAGAGTTGCCTAAATTAATTGATCTAAGAGTTCCATATATAGATCCATCTTTTGAAGCACTTGTGAAAATACAATTGAAATTTTGTCAAGAAAGTTACGATAGATTAAATGACCTACAAAAACATTTTCCAGATAGTGATAATAAGGTTGAGACTGTCTTACAACAAATGAAAGAATTATCAATTTGTGGAATGATTTAATAATTATTTATTGGTGGTGAAGTTATTTGTGATGGAATTAAATATTATTTATTGGTGAATATTATTGATATTGTTATTTATTGGCAAATAAGTTAAATATTAAATTTAATTGATCTTTTAATGTTAATATTATATTAATAATAATATTTGATGAAATTATTATACTATATTATTATTAACTAATTATCACTATCATTATCACTACTACTAATATAATCAATTTGATCAGATTAAACTGATTCTGAAATTTTCATTTATCGTGAGCCCATTTGAAATCCTTGTGTGTAAGTTTGTTGCTGAGAAGTTTGTTTTGCTGTTGTCCTGGAAAATAGATAATTCCAATTCTCATTATCATATCCATTTTGCTATGCTTTTTTTTTGTTCTAGATCCTTCTTTAAAAAAATTAAATTAAATTAAAAGTAGAGGGGTTTTTTTGATTATAATAGAAACCAATATCAATAAAATTATAAACATATATAGCTAACTCAATATTGATCATTATATATATATATATATATTGTAAATTTTTTATGGTTAATTCATCCACTCAGAGAGAGACAGCCACTTTTTTGGAGATTCATCATACATTATCTTGCGATAAATATCATCAACTAAATGTTCACTATGACCCTTTTTGATGAGGTTATGACAGCCAGCACCTGGATGCCAGTTAGGGTTCAGACTTTCAGAATATTTTGCTTCCCCTTCTCTTCCTGCCCAATCATAGTACATTTCCATATTTTCATTAACCAGAATCATGGAATGACTTTACAGCATTTCTAACTATGTTTTCTGTCTGAGAAAATATTTCTGGATCAAGAGCATTTAGTGTTTCATACCTCTTCAAATATTCCATAATTTGAGTGCTAAACCTAGTTTATATATGTTTCTTCAGAATATTTCTGGCTAAACCCTTATCTTGTTTATCTTCAGACTGGATTTCCACAATCCATAAATTTTGATGTATAGAATATCATTTTTTGTATTTGATGGCAGCCATTTCTTCTTTTAGTGATGCATGGAAGTTAATGTCCAGAAATTGTGAATAGCTTCAGAAGGATCGCTTTTGACTCATAAACAGAATTATAATAATCTTTCAATACGTGTGAACACTTTTTTAGAGCAAAGATGCTTGTGGAATGTCATCTGCCTTAGTATGATTATGTCTGGTGGGAAAATGTCCGTAAGATGGTCACACGCAATGAAAAGCACCAGGTATTGATAAATTGTGTCCTGTGTGGCTGTTAGTTCCTGAGAATAACATTTAATAGTTATAACCACACCTCAATAACAATATTATAGTGAATCGTCACGGAAGACATCCACAACACCCCAAATCTAACATCAATCTGATCATGTGATTTTATTATTTATTTATTTTTAACACTTATAAAAGATTGCTCAAAACCCGTAACACTGCTTTTTTCCTTACTTGAGATAGATTGTATGATTTTGTTTGCCTATATTTGTAAACAAGGTTACAACTGAGAACGCAATGTGAGCTTTTGCTTTTTATAAAACACGCACACCGTGCTACGCGAGAATAAAAATTCAATCAAGTTGGGTTTTGCGTCATCTTCATCGCAAAGAGCAAAAAAAATGACATCACTCGGGCCAAGACAATAGTCTATTTTATTAAATTCGAACCATATAAATAGGACAGCTGTCCAAACTTTTTTTTTTGTTATTTTTTTCGTAGAGAAATTCCTCTCAGGCCATTTCAGCGCACGAAACTCAACCTTCTACATTCGGCCACATGAAATAATTGTCGGTATTATTATATATACAATGTTATTACAGGAGAGACCGTTGATTGATTTATCAATTAAAATCGTGAATTTAAAATAAAACATTTAATGTGGGTTTGATTCATTTTGTCAACAATCACTTCACGAACAATTGTTTCATTAACAAATGG